>JAVLUX010000050.1:20787500-20792500 GCA_032164185.1 Moxostoma hubbsi
CTCGCCTTCATTTCAAGTCAAGTCAAGTCAATTTTATTTGTATAGCGCCTTTCACAACACACATCGTTTCAAAGCAGCTTTACAGAGGTTCAGCATTAACAGACGATAAAAATGTAATGTCTATAAAGTCGATAAATCATCATCATTGTGCAGGGCTCCAAACTGCGACTAAAAAAAAATGGTCGCATTTGTGACCAAATAAATTTATTTGCGAGTGTAATTTCTGTCAAGGTCGCCATTGGCGACAGTAAAAATTTACTCCCTTTGATTTTAAAATTTGCATTACATTTCCCGAAATACATTAAAAAAGTTTATATCAAAGAAATAGCGGGGAAAACGGAGTTCATTGCAGGAACTAACCATTTCAAAAAAGAGACTGTGAGAAAACACGGTGACAGTAACAAGCATAAAAAATGCACGTGATCACATAATTGCGAAGAATGCTCCACAGACTACACTGTTAGCACGTGCAGTTTTTCTTGCATGTGAGCTGCGGGACGAAAAGGAATGGAAGGAGTTAAAAATGAAAATATTTGGCGCCTGTTTTTCCCCCTATAGGAGCCAATGGCTCCTTAATTGATTTTTTGTTTGGAGCCCTGTTGTGGAATTAGATAAGATATGATTCTTTATCGTGTTTAAAAATAATTAAATAATAATTGTATTAATAACCCCAGTGAGCAAGCCGAAGGCGACTGTGGCAAGGAACACAAAACTCCAAAAGATGATGGTTAATGGAGAAAAATAACCTTGGGAGAAACCAGACTCACTGTGGGGGGCCAGTTCCCCTCTGGCTAACATCATGAATAATGTAAATAAGAATTATTTATAGTTAAAAAACATGATTTAAAAAATTATTAAACTTATTAAGTGCTAAGGGTCAGTATTTAGACAGTGATTGTGTTTGAACTGCAAGATTAGTGACCAGTGTCTTTGAAGTCCATCCTTGATTAAATTCCAGAAGTTCACTTAGATGCAATTGTCCTTGTTTGGCTGATGAAGGCTTTTGTTGGCAATAGTTAGTCTATGTATCCCATTTCAAGATCGTAGTCCATGGTGATGGGGCATCTGAAGTCTCCGTGAGAGGCTGGATACAAACTGGAGCTGACGAACGCTATTTACCTCGGGACTGGCGTCCCGAGATAACAGCAGAAAAGCAGATGGGAAATAATTAGCATAGCTGATGTTCATAATATTAATGCATTATAACTGATTCAGCAGTAGTATAAAAAGTAAGCATTATGTGAATGCTTGGTTAAAGAGATGCGTCTTTAATCTAATTTTAAACTGGGACAGCGAGTCTGAGCCTCGAACAATATCAGGAAGGCTATTCCAGAGTTTAGGAGCTAAATGTGAGAACGCCCTCCCTCCATTAGTGGACTTAGATATCCTAGGTATGACCAGAAGCCTCGAATTTAGTGATCTTAAAGAGCGCGATGGATTATATGGCGATATAAGATCCGTTAAATACACAGGAGCTAAACCATTTAGGGCTTTATAGGTCAGTAGTAATACTTTGTAATTGATACGGAACTTAATAGGTAGCCAGTGTAGAGATGATAAAATCGGTGTTATATGATCATATTTTCTTGACCTAGTAAGAACTCTAGCGGCTGCATTTTGGACTAACTGTAGCTTGTTTATTGAGGATGCAGGGCAACCAGCTAATAAAGCATTACAGTAATCTAGTCTCGAGGTCATGAATGCATGAACTAACTTTTCTGCATCAGAAACAGATAGCATGTTACGTAGCTTAGCAATGTTTCTAAGGTGGAAAAAGGCTGTTCTCGTAACAGATAAAATATGATTTTCGAAAGTCAAGTTGCGGTCTAGTATAACACCCAGGTCTTTTACTGTAGTGGATAATGTAACAGGACATCCTTCTAAATTAAAGTTGTATTGTAAGGGATTTTGTGGGTAGTTTTTTGGACCAATAAGTAATACCTCCGTTTTATCGGAATTTAATAACAGGAAATTACGCGTCATCCAGCATTTTATATCTTTAAGACACTCTGTCAAGTTAGATAAGTTATTGTTTTCATCTGGTCGTGATGAGATATATAATTGAGTGTCATCAGCATAACAGTGGAAATTAATTCCATGTTTTCTTATAATTTTACCAAGTGGCAGCATATACGTATATTGAGAATAATAGAGGGCCTAAAACAGATCCTTGTGGCACTCCATAGTCTACTGACGTTATCTTCGATTTTTCCCCATTTAAACAGACAAAATGGTAACGGTCTGATAAGTACGATCTAAACCAGCTTAATGCCTGTCCCTGAATACCAGTGTAGTTTTGTAGTCGATCCAAGAGTATTTTATGATCTATAGTGTCGAACGCAGCGCTAAGATCGAGTAGAACTAATATTGAGATGCAGCCTTGGTCAGAAGCTAAAAGTAAATCATTTGTAATTTTAACTAGCGCAGTTTCTGTGCTATGATGCGGTTTGAATCCTGACTGAAATTTTTCATAGATATCATTTTCTTGCAAGAAAGAGCACAATTGAGCGGACACAACTTTTTCTAATATTTTAGACATAAATGGAAGATTTGAGATGGGTCTGTAATTTGCTAGGTTATTTGGATCTAATTGTGGTTTCTTAATGAGAGGTTTTATAACTGCCAGCTTAAATATTCTTGGAACATGACCTAAAAATAAAGACGAGTTAATAATATTGAGAAGAGGCTCTTCCACTACAGGTAACACTTCTTTCAGTAGTTTAGTGGGTATTGGATCTAGTAAACATGTTGTTGTTTTAGATGCAATGATAAGTTTATTTAGCTCTTCCTGTCCTATAGTTGTAAAGCAGTGTAGTTGTTCTTGAGGGGCGATAATTGAGGCTGAATCATAAGACACCATAAAAGATTGTACATTAACAATTGTGTTTACAATTGTGTTTCTGATATTTTCTATTTTCTCAGTGAAGAAATTCATAAAATCATTACTACTAAACTGTAATGGAATATTTTGCTCAGGTGATCTCTGTTTATTTGTTAGTCTAGCCACGGTGTTAAATAAGAACCTTGGATTATTTTGGTTATTTTCTATTAGTTTGCGGAGGTGCTCAGCCCTGGCTGTTTTTAGAGCCTTTTTGTAACGTGACATACTGTCTTTCCATGCGATTCTAAAGACCTCTAAATTAGTTTGTTTCCATTTACGCTCCAAGTTACGAGTTTCTCTCTTGATAGCATGCGTAGCACTGTTGTACCATGGTGCTCTAGCTTTTTCTCTAAACTTTTTTAATCTAATTGGTGCAACAATTTCTAATGTACCAGAGAAAATGGTGCTCAAACTGCTAGTCATTTCCTCTAGTTCATCTGTTTGTTTGGGTTCACTGAGCAGCTGAGATAGATCAGGTAAGCTATTTGAGAATCTATATATTGTGGTTGGAAGGATTGTTCTGCTTGGTCGATAACGTGGCGCAATATGACAGATTTCAGTGGTACGTAGTATGCAAGTTACCATGTAATGATCAGTGACCATCATTTTGTGGTATAATATCTATATCGGTTGGATTGGTTCCATATGATATAATTAAATCTAGCGTATGATTTAGGCGATGAGTGGGACCACTGACGTTTTGCGTGACCCCGAAGGAGTTTAACAAATCTGTAAACGCAGCACCTAACGCATCATTTGTGTTATCTACGTGTATGTGAAAATCTCCAACAATTATTGCTTTATCGACATTGACCAATAGATCTGATAGAAAGTCTGCAAACTCTTTTAGGAAATCAGCGTAAGGCCCTGGAGATCTATATACGGTAGCCAAGGCTAGAGATAATAGGGATTTTTTTCTTACATCTGAGAGTGTAACATTTAGCACAAGTACTTCAAACTAATTAAACCTGTGACCTATTTTCTGAGTAACATTAAGAATATCTCTATAGATTGTTGCAACACCGCCTCCACGACCAATCAGACGGGGCTCATGCTTATAACAGTATCCTGGCGGAGTAGACTCATTTAGACCGAAATAATCATTTGGTTTAAGCCAGGTTTCAGTAATGCAAAATACATCAAAACTATTATCTGAGACCATTTCATTTACAATAACCGCCTTAGGTGTGAGCGATCTAATGTTTAGAAGACCTAGCTTTAGAAATTGTTTTTGTTCACTGATATTGAGATTTTCTGGTTTAATTAAAATTAGATTTTTCCTAGATCCTACAGTAGATGTATTGTTTGGCTTTACTAAACGAGGAATAGACACAGTTTCTATATAATGTTCTACATTGGTACTTATATCAATTAAGTTGGGACAGCAAATACTGTGATTTGGACTTTGACTTACTAGTCATATGGTGTGTAGCGTCTTGGAGATGTTGTCCGACAGAACAGCTGCTCCGACTGCTGGGGTGAAGGCCATCAGCACGGAAGAGCCTAGGTCGCTCCCAAAACAGATTCCAATTATTAACAAAGAGCAGTCTCTGTTCATTACACCAAGACATAAACCATTCATTTAGAGCAAATAATCTACTGAACCTTTCTTGTCCTAGTCGGTACGTGGGAAGCGGTCCAGACACGACGATCGTTGTTTCTGGCGAAGTGCTGCGTACCGTCTCGATCAGGCTCCTGTAGTCCTTCTTCAGTACCTCCGTCTTCCGCAGCCTGGTGTCGTTCATTCCCACGTGCAGCACGACAGCTCCGACGCGCTCGTCACCATTCAGGATCTCGGGAACCTGCGTAGAGACATCAAGAACATGAGCACCAGGAAAGCAGTGAGTGCGCACCTTACCTTTGCCAGAGATAGCGCGGACATGACGGACGGTGGAATCGCCGATGATCACGGCGTCGTCGCGCTCCGACTCGAGAGGTGAGAAGCGGTTCCGGGTGGAGTATACCGACTAGGACAAGAAAGGTTCAGTAGATTATTTGCTCTAAATGAATGGTTAATGTCTTGGTGTAATGAACAGAGACTGCTCTTTGTTAATAATTGGAATCTGTTTTGGGAGCGACCTAGGCTCTTCCGTGCTGATGGCCTTCACCCCAGCAGTCG
>JAVLUX010000050.1:20797500-21032500 GCA_032164185.1 Moxostoma hubbsi
GTGGAGGCCACATAGAACCTGGCAGTTGTGAGGCAAGTGCCCGCTGACAGTTCTCCCTGCAGAAAATCCAGAACTGAAGCAAACTGGCAGTTAGCTGGTTCTGTAATATGAACTTAGTAGAGGGAAACGCATGCAGGGCATTTGTGCCATGTATGCGCCACCATGGTCGAGGGGGGACTGGGTGACTCGGGGAGAAGTAGAGGAGACATTGCGCTATTAACAGAGGCAAAGATGTCCTCTTCTGCCCTGTAAAATTTACCCAGATCAGTACCAAGTGGAGGGAGAGAAATGCATACAGACGCATTCTGGGTCATGTATGTGTCATAACGTCCAGACCCAAGAGGGCTGGGTGACTCAGGGAGAAGTAGAGGAGACATTGCACTGTTCATAGAGGCGAAGAGGTCCTCCCCAATCTCACCCAAATTTGCTCCAAGTGGAAGGAGCCCGAGCATTTAAAATGGTCTCGATAACCTCAGGAGAAAGCCCTGTGTCCCTCAGTTGGTACCCTTAGGGGCCAAGCATGAAAGGTTCCACAATTTGGGGCAGGGATGAAATATTTTCCCCTGTGCCTAAGAAAGAAGATCCTTCCTGTTCGGAATCGCCCAAGGCGTACCGCAGAGGAAAGAAATTAACTCCGAGAACCAAACCCTGTTCGGCCAACGCGGTGCTGTCAGTAAGAGGCAAGACCCTTGCTGGCGAACTCTGGTCAACTACTACCTTAGGGTGGAGTTTCCACTCCCCCGTCGGTATTTTTTGCCTGGAGAGTAAATCTGCTCCCACATACGGGTACCCAGGGATATAAGCTGCCCTGAGTAACAGGAGCTGCCCTGGACACCAAGGAGAATCCGACGCATCAGAAATACAGCTGACAAGAACATGGATCTCCCTGATGTTTTATGTAAGAGACTACCGCTGTATTGCCCACCTGCACCAAAACATGGCAGCCTCAGGAGGAAGTATTTCAGGGCCAGAAATACAGCCATCAACTCGAGACAGTGACTGTGACAACCGAGCTGAAGTCCCTCCTATCCCCTTAAGCTGGATGACCACTTAAGGCCGCTACCCAGCCCGTCAGGGAGGCACCTAGAGTGGCAACAAGACGCACCTAGAGTGCGACCCAAGGTAAAAAACCGGGGTCTGAACCTCATAGAAAGGGAACGAAGCCCGCGGCGCATAACTCTTTTTAGCCTAGGGGATTTGGCCCTTGGAAGAAATCACCTGACATGAGCCACAACAAAAAAACGGTCTCATGAGCAGAAGGTCCAGAGGGATCACCGAGGATGCGTTCGCACTGAGACCTAGAAATCATTGATACTGATAACAGTGCAACCTTGACCTAGCCTGACTTTGGTATTCTGAATGGACTCAATTCTAGAGGGAGACAGTTGTGCCCGCATTGTGACTGAACTCCATACGATGCCCCTATAGACTGTGTTTTGAGTGGGAGAGAGGACGCTTTTTTTTCTTGGCGTTGAGCCTAAACCCCAGAGAAACCAGATGAGCTAAGACGATATCCCTGCGCTGAACTGCAAGTTCCTGGAACTATGTAATTCAGAATGCAGATGCCTCAAAGTCGCAAAGGAGCCGGCGCTGCATCATGCATTTGTGAATGTGCGGGTAAAAAGGGCTAGGCCGTATGGAAGAACCCGACACTGGAACACTTCGCCCCCGAAAGCGAACCTCAGGAACTTCCTGTGTTGTGGCAGAACTTCTAAATGAAGAAGTAAAGAAGTGCGTCATAAGATCGATGGTGACCAGCCAAACAAGACATTGATAGGCAGCATCTAGGACTTGAACACCCAGACTGGGCAGTTCAAGCTTTAAGATCTAAGCCAGACGCCACCCCTCACCCTCCATGGGAACCAGGAAGTACTTGGTGTAATAACCTAACTCTCTCTCTGGAAGGGGAACACATTCTATGGCCCCTTTAACCAGGAGATTTGCAGGGTTTTTTTTTTTTTTTACTTTTCACAGTAGACATAACAAATCCGGTTTACGGTATTGAGAACCACGCCATTGAAAAACGGAAGGCGGCGTGTGAATTAAATTTTGTCGCCCTTTCCTACTGTCCTTAAGACCCACAAAAAAGTATATATCTGGCAGAAGTTTCTACGCTGCCAGGATCTCTGAGATGGGTATTACATTTTTAACACTTCCTGTTGAGGGGGTGTCGAGTGTTCAGCGTCCTGAATAAATGCAGGGAGCAGCAAAAACACCCAACTCTTGATGGGAGCTTCTGCCACCCGAAACACCAAGAGGTGGCGGGAATGGAGAGGCTTTGCGAGTGTAACCAAGGTTACCAAGGAGTAACAGAGAAAAAATTGTTATTGTTATTAATATAATAATATAATAAGGGGAGAATTATTGAAAACTATTCAATAGAAGTAACATCATAAAAGAAAGATATTAATTTCATACTAACGTATATTTTCATTTGGGTATTACTGTGACCAGTGGTGATGAGTTTTGAACTAGAAATGAGTCAATGCGAGCGCAGAATCTGGCACAGCGGAAAAATTGATTTCCGGGTTTTTGCACAAGGTTTATGCGAGAAGTTAGAGGCAGTTCTCTTTCTTGTGCACGGATGCCTGATGAGCGCGGTGTCACAACGCTCCGGGAAACATAGGCACATAGCTCCAATGCCATCATTAAATTTGCTGACAATACGACGGTGGTAGGTCTGATCACTGACAATGATGAAACAGAGAGGAGGTGCACACTCTGACACGCTGGTGTGAGGAGCACAACCTCTCCCTCAACGTCAGTAAAACCAAGGAGCTTGTGGTGGACTTCAGGAAGAAAGACAGAGAACACAGCCCCATCACCATTAATGGAGCACCGGTGGAGAGAGTCAGCAGTTTCAAGTTCCTCGGTGTCCACATTACTGAGGAACTCACATGGTCCGTCCACACTGAGGCCGTTGTGAAGAAGGCTCACCAGCGCCTCTTCTTCCTGAGACGGCTGAGGAAGTTTGGAATGAACCACCACATCCTCACACGGTTCTACACCAGTACTTTAGAGAGCATCTTGACTGGCTGCATCACCGCCTGGTACGGCAATAGCACCGCCCACAACCGCAAAGACTTGCAAAGGGTGGTGCAAACTGCCAGAAACATCATCGGAGGTGAGCTTCCCTCCCTCTAGGATATATATAACAGACGGTGTGTGAAAAAAGCTCGGAGGATTATCAGAGACTCCAGCCACCCGAGTTATGGGCTGCTCTCACTGCTTCCATCAGGCAGGCGGTATCGCAGCATCAGGACCCGCACCACCCGACTACATGACAGCTTCTTCCCACAAGCAATAATACTTCTGAACACATGATCTCTCATGATCAACAATCAGCACTGTACTTTATTAATCTTCATTCTGTCAAATATATTCTATAGTGTATTGTGTACGTTTGATATGTAAATTGTTGTGGAAGTATGTGTACATTTGTTATGTAAATTGTGTTGTGTAAATATGTTGTTTATTGTAAAGTGGTTTATGTCTCGTCACTGTCATTACTGCAATGTTGCTCGGAACTGCACACAAGACTTTCACCTACTGTTGCACTCGTGTACACAGTAGTGTGACAATAAAGTGATTTGATTTGATTTGATTTGAAACAGAGAAAATAATCTTCTAGATGAGTTCTGTCGATGGGTTGATGTGAGTGAAATGACACACTTTATTTCCTATTAGTTGTGAGAGACGTTGGTATTATTATGAGAGTGAAACGGACATTCAGTTAGTTAATATAAAAGTGTATGGTGATATACATATACTTGATTAGCGTCACAGTGTTGCTAAAGTGTTTATGGAGTGTATTGTTTATTTAAAAAGGGTAAAGAGAACGATTTAAACGGGATGTGCTGTACCTGCACCACTCTGGAATTTTCTGTGAGTTTAACGATCTCCTTGGTAAGTCAAATTGCTTTGTAATTGTTACAAGTCAGATTGTTATTGTTGTATAAGAGGAAAAACAAGAGAAATTAAATCTGTGAGTGATTTATATGTATAAAAAATATTGTTCAATGCTGTATTTGGTTCATAACATTTAACTGTGCTTGAATAGGTGACGGAAAAGTGGTTAATATATTAATCAGTGCCTTATGTTGAAAAATAGTCACAAACCTTGCCTATGTAAAATAAATATTCTTTATTTTAAAAAATGCATTTACAAATGTTCAAGTTCTGGGTAAAATGGATGATTAATTTACTGTCATGAGTTAAAATGTTTATTGTATGTTGTTACAATGAAGATATTAATGATATTTTTGTGACCTTGTCTGTTCAAGGTCAGGTTTTTTTGTTTTGTGTTGTTCTGTTCTTTTCCAAATTCGATTGATATCCTCTATCTGATGTGATGCTGTGTTGGTGCCTGTATTCTGGAATTGTCCTGGCCTTCCAGTGGTTCTGAGGAGGTTTTGGACTGGCGAGCCTCCCTTGAGTCGATTCTTGGATCTGTCAGTTGAGGAAAGACAAGTCTTTGCACTGATTTAAACTGCGACTGGTAGGAAAAAGATTAATTTTCCTCATCTTTTGTTTTTTTCCTTGGATGGAGACCTTTTTCATCATCAACAGATAAAGGACAACTAATTTTTCTATGGACTTTTCGACAAACTCTTTTCACAAAGACTGAACATTTTGATTCTATTCAATTGGGAAATCTTTGTTGTTTAATTGTCTGTATATTGTTTATTCGAGGTTTTGGTAATTGATACTGATTGCTTACCAAAGACACAAGTGTGTACAAGTACAATAAGTGAGTTTATTTAACCCTGATAGAATAAGGGAACGCTGCAGTAAGCATAGTGAGCTGAAGTTATCTTGTTAAAAAAACAAAAAGGAAATAACTGCAAGATTTGGGAAGTTACATTCTTGTTGGGAAAAAAATACATATCCATTATTTTATTTTATTTTATTTGTTTATTAATGTAATTCATCTGTTGAATTGTCATTGTCAGAAAGTCCGTCCCGGAATGGAAAACAGGCAGCGGTTTCTGACGGACTAATATCATAGTTGCTACTTCCAGCAGACTGATGCAATAGCCAGTTCTAGATGCGCTCTCCCTGATATCGTTCAATGTTGTGCGTTCATGCAACAAATACCACAACACAACGTGATAACATCGTATAACTTTCCCTACCATCCTGAGATTGTAAATGGGTGTCACTTACTGCCTGACAAGTGTTAATAAAGAGAAGTTTGACGAAGATATACTTCTCCCTTGCCTGATTCTCTTACCGGAATCACTGTCCATAATTGTCCGCCTACCGAACTGTAAATTCACAAAGGTTGGCAGAGGTGCCACTCCGCCACAGTCATACTGAAAATACACCGTGTGTGTTCAAACGAGTGTTCACTGTTGTTGTTGCATCTTTCTCAGCAGTGAATCTGTTTCTTCTGAAACGCTGGTCCATAGATTGGCATATAACAAGTTATTTATTATTCTACTAGTTAATAGCCAGAGAGTAAGTGCTACAAAAAGTTGGCGAGCCAGCCAGGAGATTGATTGCCTAACAACAACAGTGACTCCTCAGTACGACAAAACAAATCGAATTCTTACTGAGGAACAAGATATCCAAGTGTTAACAATATGGATATAGTAGAAAGAGAAGACGTGAATGTTTCCAATGCTGTTATAGTTGGTGGCATAACACTGAGTGATTCTGACCAAAACTTAGAATCATGGCTTGTACGGTATGGCAGCATTAGTCGTACTCTACTTATTGATGACCCCACATCTGAATTTCATCGGCAGGCCATAATAGAGTTTGCACATAGCTCTGCAATGGCAACCCTGAATCTTCTGTTGCCTTTGAGTATTGTTAGCACTTCAGATGCAGATATCATATTCACTGTGCGTGCCCTAAGCAGTGTATATACCCCTGTAGTTAAAGATAATTCTACTAAGGGTTATTTGGCAGAATTGAAAGCCATTGCTAATGCTACTGGCAAATCTTTTGAAGAAGTGCTTCAAGAGGAGTTGGTAAAAAGGAGGTCAGTTGGGTCTACCACTGAGCAGTTGCCCAGCGGTCATGTAGCAGACTCCCAAACTTGGGGACTCAGCACTGCTAGTTCTTTAAATGGCCGTGGGTCACCTGCCATATCACAGAGAATGGGAGGAAGTAGAGATGGAGCTTTCTCACCAAACGTATCTCCATTGCCGGGTGTTGAATGCCAGAAAACTCAAAACCTGTCCAAGGAAAATGAGAAGAATACTGTACCTAATGCTGGTGGAATTAACAGTCCTTCAACCACAGGGATGTCGCACCCAGTTCTGACTATGGATATGATAGATCCTCCTGGTGTGCAGAGAGTCGTGGTTGAGCATGTGGTGAGGACAAGTGACGTGCCAGCCCAGCATACTTCACTACGTCTTAGATCTTTCTCAGGGAAAATTCCACGTCCACCCAATGAGCCAGACTTTGAAACATGGCGAGCAAGTGTGACATTCCTGCTGGACGATCCATCTGTTTCAGACTTGTCCCATACTAGAAGAATCCTAGACAGCTTGCTCCCACCTGCTGCTGACGTAATCAAACACGTTAGCCCACAATCATTGCCCTCCGTATATTTAGAGTTGCTGGAATCAGTGTATGGATCAGTGGAGGATGGGGAAGAGCTGCTGGCAAAGTTCATGACGATGTTGCAGAATCAAGGAGAAAAGCCTTCCAGCTACCTGCATCGATTACAAGTGATGTTAAGTGCAACGGTGAGAAGAGGTGGCATTGCAGAGAAGGAGCGTGACCGCAGTTTGCTGAAGCAGTTCTGTCATGGGTGCTGGGATCAGGACTTAATCGCCAATCTTCAGCTAGAAAGGAGAACGAATAACCCACCTACCTTCGCTGAACTAGTAGTGTCTGTCAGAATGGAGGAAGACAGGAGAGCTTCAAAGGAGGATAGGATGAGGAGTCATTTTGGGATGACTAAACAAGGTCTAGCCCCTTCCAGGTCACGAGCTGCAGTTCATCAGTTGTCTGCTCACTCACATGAGGTAGCCAGCGGAACAGCCCCTGAAACAGACTCCATGAGGAAGCAAATATCAGAAATTCATGCTCAACTTGCCTCCATGCAACCATTGACTCACCAGAAGTGCCAGCCCGCTTGTTCCAAAGTGATGGATGTGACTTCGCTAAAAAAGGAACTGACTGAACTACGAGCCCAGGTTCAAGCTATGGAATCTGCAGTCTCTCCGAAAGTCCAGAACAGAAGCTCAGAGGCTGAGGAAATTGCTGAACTTACAAGACAGGTTGCAGAGTTGAAAGCTCAACTAACTCTATCAGATTCACAGAAGCATCAGCCAGGAAGAAAATCTGGGCTCAGGATTCCTTCCACGACTTCACAGCCCAAGCAAATTAGACGAGAAGAAAGTGACTCAGTCAGAAGTGGCAGATTGACCTCAACTAGACCCCGTCCAAGCTACTGTTTTCGTTGCGGAGAAGACGGTCATATCACCGTAAACTGTGAAAATGATCCAGATCCTGCCAAAGTAGAAAGCAAACGACATCAGCTGAGGGAGAAATAGGCTCAGTGGGAACTGAAAAACAGAGTTGCATCCCCGAGGTTATACTCCAATCAGTCTCTGTAGCAGGGCGTACAGAAACTGAGGGAGGACCCACATGCCCTAACAAACCTAGAACAGCATTTAACAAGTGTCATGTGTCAAGCAATTCAGAGAAAATTACCAAGAGGATTGGTTGGGATGAAATGTACTGCCCAGTTGGTTGTTGAAGGAACTCCAGTGAATTGTTTAATAGATACAGGTTCCCAAGTAACCACCATTCCGCTTTCCTTCTACCGAAATCATCTGTCGAAACATCCTATGAAATCACTTGAGTCTTTACTGGTAGAGGGCGCAAATGGGCAGTCAGTCCCCTACTTGGGCTTTGTAGAGCTCACTCTACAATTAAAAACACTTTAATATTAGAACTCACTATAAATATATACACCCACACATGCTACAATGATTGGTATGTTGCCAATAACTTGTAATTTTTTTTTTTACAAATGTTCGGTGGAATCCGTATTAGAGCACCCAGATGTGCCCCGGAAGAAATATTTTCTCTTTTTTCTGATAAATATAATTTGTAAATAGTTGTGTGTGTATGTGTATACATATATTATATATATATTTTTTGTATATATATATATATATATATATATATATATATATATATATATATATACACTCGCCTAAAGGATTATTAGGAACACCATACTAATATTGTGTTTGACCCCCTTTCGCCTTCAGAACTGCCTTAATTCTACGTGGCATTGATTCAACAAGGTGCTGAAAGCATTCTTTAGAAATGTTGGCCCATATTGATAGGATAGCATCTTGCAGTTGATGGAGATTTGTGGGATGCACATCCAGGGCACGAAGCTCCCGTTCCACCACATCCCAAAGATGCTCTATTGTGTTGACATCTGGTGACTGTGGGGGCCATTTTAGTACAGTGAACTCATTGTCATGTTCAAGAAACCAATTTGAAATGATTCGAGCTTTGTGACATGGTGCATTATCCTGCTGGAAGTAGCCATCAGAGGATGGGTACATGGTGGCCATAAAGGGATGGACATGGTCAGAAACAATGCTCAGGTAGGCCGTGGCATTTAAAGGGGCCTAAAGTGTGCCAAGAAAACATCCCCCACACCATTACACCACCACCACCAGCCTGCACAGTGGTAACAAGGCATGATGGATCCATGTTCTCATTCTGTTTACGCCAAATTCTGACTCTACCATCTGAATGTCTCAACAGAAATCGAGACTCATCAGACCAGGCAACATTTTTCCAGTCTTCAACTGTCCAATTTTGGTGAGCTCTTGCAAATTGTAGCCTCTTTTTCCTATTTGTAGTGGAGATGAGTGGTACCCGGTGGAGTCTTCTGCTGTTGTAGCCCATCCGCCTCAAGGTTGTGCGTGTTGTGGCTTCACAAATGCTTTGCTGCATACATCGGTTGTAACGAGTGGTTATTTCAGTCAAAGTTGCTCTTCTATCAGCTTGAATCAGTCGGCCCATTCTCCTCTGACCTCTAGCATCAACAAGGCATTTTCGCCCACAGGACTGCCGCATACTGGATGTTTTTCCCTTTTAACACCATTCTTTGTAAACCCTAGAAATGGTTGTGCATGAAAATCCCAGTAACTGAGCAGATTGTGAAATACTCAGACCGGCCCGTCTGGCACCAACAACCATGCCACGCTCAAAATTGCTTAAATCACCTTTCTTTCCCATTCTGACATTCAGTTTGGAGTTCAGGAGATTGTCTTGACCAGGACCACACCCCTAAATGCATTGAAGCAACTGCCATGTGATTGGTTGATTAGATAATTGCATTAATGAGAAATTGAACAGGTGTTCCTAATAATCCTTTAGGTGAGTGTATATATATATATATATATATATATATATATATATATATATATATATATATATACAAAAAAAAATATATAATATATGTATACACATACACACACAACTATTTACAAATTATATTTATATATATATATATATATATATATTTTTTTTATATATATATATATTTATAGTGAGTTCTAATATTAAAGTGTTTTAATTCAATAGAACTTGTTTTGTCTCTTTATTTGTAGAAAGTTTGTTTTCTGAATAAGGAATATATTAGCTCTAAGTGTAATTTTTCATTAGAGCCCAAAATTATGACTGTACAGTAAAGCATTCAAGAATAGCATCATTTTATGTGTCTGTGGTTACAAAGGGTCATTTGGAGTCTCCAAGTGGCCTTTTTTGGAAAGCGCCTATACATACACTTAGATAAACATGTGTAAAACACTCATATATAATATATAAATAAATATATAAATAAATATATATATAAACCTGTACATGAACACACAGATACACGGTGCATGAGCGCACATGAACACACACACACACACACACACGACATAACACACGACATAAGCTGGCAAGTACACCTCAAAACAAACACATAACATTACCTCAGTATATGCAGTAAAATATGTTGTATAATATAATAAAACACTTACTTGTCGAGAGTGACGTCTCCACCACCCAAAAACATATCCTCTGCTACTGAGTCAATGGTTGAAACCTCACTCTCTTCTTCCGAAACATCATCCTCCGACTCATCACTTTCACGCCGAGTACACTGCTCAATGACTTCTTCTAATAAGAAGTGTGTTTTGCTGGTTTTCTTGGCCATTTTTCTTCTGCAACCTTCGCTCACTCCAAACGCGATTTCAAAGGTCTTTTGCGCACGGGGCGCATGAGTCACTATGTTAGTTTGCACATGAACTTCACGCGTGACAGGTTGAATCCTCCCACTAAAACGGCATATCAATCTTTACACAAATTCATTGGCTATCAGAAAATACTGTCATTTGCATGGATCCACATAACTGTGTATATTTTCTGTCAATCAAAGAGAGGAGGGACCATTCTTCATCGTTGGCACTCCTTGGCTATTGATACCTGGTCACACCTCTATCATGCACCGACTGGCTCAAATGACCTGTCCATCTAAAGTTCAGGGGTCAGCGGTCATTTTGACATAAAAATATCTGTAATGTTTACATGTTCAAGGTAGCTTCATCAAAGAATGCGTCGAAGTTGTGTTAGCTCTGTCGGTTAGCTCGAAATGCTACGTCTATACTACGTGGGTGTTTATTGATATATAAATGTGTTATGGACCAAATACTTCGTTGAATTGGATTGTATGGACCCTTTACAGTGTAACTAAACCATTTTTGATGGAATGAAGTGGATCAGTAGAGTAAGATGAGCTTTATAGGTGAGTTTCTACCATTTTGTATTTTTTTATTTTGCTGTAAGTGGTCTGAGAAATACACCGATTGCACCCGCTGTGTTAAGTCTATATTAAAATGGTTTACACCGTTCGAATCACAAGAGTCTCAGCTTTCCGATGTAAGATATGTTTATCTTTTAATTTTTGAGTTTTTGTATATCGCGACGTTATTGCGCAATAGTATGTGATGTGGCGACGACGCCCCATCGGGCTTTTAAAAGGTTAAAACCTGGCCAAGGCCACAAACTCTCAAGGAACTGAAATTATTCTTGGGATTTGCCGGGTATTATAGGAGGCTCGTTCAAGACTTTTCTAAAATAGTCAAGCCACTCAACAACCTCACGGCTGGATACCCTCCAATTCGAAAAGGAAGAAAATGTAAAGACTCAAATCGTCATTACTATGATCCAAAGGAAAAGCTGGGAGACAGGTGGGATGCTTCTTGTCAGCAGGCATTTGAGACAATTGTGGAGAAATTAACAACTGCTCCAGTTTTGGGATATGCTGACCCTAGATTGCCATATGTATTACATACTGACTCCAGCACCATAGGCTTAGGTGCCGCTTTATATCAAGAACAAGAAGGCCATTTGCGGGTCCTTGCTTACGCTAGTCGAGGACTAACTAAGAGTGAAGCCAGATATCCTGCTCATAAACTTGAGTTTCTGGCCCTCAAGTGGGCGGTTACCTCAAAGTTCAGCGACTATTTGTACGGGGCTGAGTTTACTGTTGTAACCGACAGTAACCCCTTAACTTATATCCTGACTTCGGCCAAATTGGACTCTACCAGTTATAGATGGCTGTCTGGATTATCAGCGTATAATTTCAAGATTCACTACAGAGCAGGAGCCCAAAACCAGGATGCCGATGGGTTGTCCAGGCGTCCAAACGGTCAGCTGTTGAATGATCTGGAGTCTCAAAAAGAACAGGAGAGAATTAAACAATTCACTCTGAATCATCTAGCTGAAATCGACGAAGATCTGTCTCTGATCCTGCCAGAAGCAATGAAGGCGGTGTGTGAGAAACATCAGGTTAGCCAGGCACAGGATGAGCATCACCCTGTCCTGATGACATTAGTGGAGTCTTTGATGATGGATGCGGGTGCATTGCCTCAAGAATTCCAAGAAGAATATGACAATGGCTTACCTGTGATCCCTCACCTCTCTGAGGAAGATTTAGCAGCCCAGCAACGAGCGGATCCAGAGTTGAAAGTGGTCCTTGTGTACCTAGAGTCTGGTGAAAAACCCCTTGGTAGGAAGTCCCAGTCACCTACTATTACGATGTGGATGAGAGAGTGGAATAAGCTCGAAGTCAAGAATGGAGTGTTGTATCGGAAGAGAATGGATCAAGGTAGAGTGTTGAGCCAACTAGTGTTATCCAAGGATCTTCGAGAGATAGTACTCACCAGTTTACATGATGACATGGGTCATCTAGCGCTGGAGCAAACTATTGACCTCCTTCGCTACAGGTTCTATTGGCCTGAAATGGCTGATGCTGTGGTGAGAAAAATCAAAACCTGTGAGCGTTGTATTCGGAGGAAATCATCACCACAGAGAGTAGCTCCTTTAGTGAACATACAGACCAGCAGGCCCTTGGAGCTGGTCTGTATGGACTTCTTGTCGGTAGAGCCAGACAGTAGCAATGCAAAGGATATATTGGTCATTACAGACCATTTCACGAAGTATGCCATTGCGATACCTATGAAAGATCAGAAGGCTCGGACCGTGGCCAGATGTCTCTGGGATAATTTCTTACTGCACTATGGCTTTCCTGAAAAATTGCATAGTGATCAGGGCCCAGATTTCGAATCCTGAACCATTCAAGAGCTGTGCAAAGTTGCGGGTATCCGTAAAGTGAGGACGACCCCCTATCATCCAAGGGGAAACCCAGTGGAGCGGTTCAATAGGACCTTGCTGCAAATGTTGGGAACCCTGGAGAATGACAAGAAGGCCCACTGGAAGGAATTTGTTAAACCGCTTGTGCATGCATACAACTGCACAAAGAACGATGTTACGGGGTACTCACCTTACGAAATGATGTTCGGACGCCAGCCTCGATTGCCCGTGGATCTTGCTTTTGGACTTCCAGTCAATGACTTCTTCCAGTCTCACTCACAGTATGTAAAATCTATGAAGAGTCGGTTGGAGGAGAGTTACCAGCTCGCAACTCACAACGCTATGAAGGTAGCGGATAGGAATAGGAATGTAGTTGCCTCCGTTCTGGACATAGGTGATCGAGTCCTAGTAAGGAATGTTCGGTGTAGGACAGACTCTTTGACAGGGTGGGGAAAAGGAGGACACAAGGACAGGCTTCTGCACACAGGTAAGGGGGTTTTTAATTCTTCAACGTAAAGTGACAGGGGTTCAAACATAAACTTCTTCTCATAACAAAACTTAGGCTTTTCATTAACTCAAACTACTTGTGGCTGCCAACACTGGACTGGCGTACTGACTGGCGGTGCTGTGGCTCTTATATGCCGCTCTCCCCGTGCTCACTGAAATTAGAGACAGGTGTTAGACATAATTTAGCTCAGGTGTAAGCGCCCTCACCGCTTTCCCTCTCCGGACGGGAGTTGACCACGCCCCCGCTGCCACATACCACCACCGCCAAACTCAGGCCGGGGCGTCATCCGGCCTGCCTACCACTCCCCCCCCCATTTCTGGAAAGGAAGTCGGTGACAGCCATCTGCACCCCCCGGTCTGTGGACCACCTCGAACTTAAAAGGCTGGAGAGCCAGATACCAACGGGTGATCCGGGCGCTAGTATCCTTCATGCGGTGGAGCCACTGCAGTGGGGCATGATCCGAGCAGAGAGTGAAGGCCCGCCCCAGCAGGTAGTAGCGGAGTGTGAGGACCGCCCACTTGATGGCCAGACACTCCTTCTCTACGGTGCTGTACTTAGTTTCCCTCAAGGAGAGCTTCCTACTGATGTACAGCACCGGGCGCTCCTCCCCCTCCACCACCTGCGGGAGTACGGCCCCCAGCCCTCTGTCTGAAGCGTCCGTCTGTAATAAGAAAGGGAGAGAGAAGTTAGGTGAATACAAAAGCGGCCCTCCACAGAGTGCGGCTTTAATCTGTGTGAACGCCTGTTGGCACTGCTCCGACCACTGGACCGGATCTGGAGCCCCCTTTTTAGTGAGGTCTGTCAGCGGACTGGTGACGTCCGAATAATTAGGTACAAACCTTCTGTAGTAGCCAGCCAGCCCCAGGAACTGCCTCACCCCCTTGGTCTTAGGTCTAGGGCAAGTCGCAATCGCCGCGGTCTTATCAATTTGGGGACGCACCTGGCCATGACCCAAGTGGAACCCCAGATACCGCACCTCCACACGCCCAATCGCGCACTTCTTAGGGTTTGCCGTGAGCCCCGCCCGCCGCAGCGACTTCAGGTCCGCCCTCAGGTGTTGTATATGCCGCTGCCAGTCATTACTATAGATAATAATATCATCTATGTAGGCAGCGGCGTAAGCAGAGTGCGGCCGGAGGACACGATCCATTAGACGCTGGAACGTGGCTGGGGCCCCGAACAAACCGAACGGAAGTGTCACGAATTGGTGTAATCCGAACGGCGTAGTGAAGGCTGTTTTTTCTCGGGAGATTGATGTCAAGGGGATCTGCCAATAACCCTTCGTCAAGTCTAGGGTCGAATAAAAACGAGCAGTACCTAACCGATCGAGCAGTTCATCAACGCGGGGAATTGGGTACGCGTCAAATTTAGACACCGCGTTGACTTTTCTGTAGTCCACACAGAACCGCACTGACCCGTCATTCTTGGGTTAAGAACGACCGGGCTGGACCAGTCACTGTGGGATTCTACTATTACGCCCATATCAAGCATGGCATTCAATTCGTCCCGAACACTTTTTTTTTATGCTCGGGGAGGCGATAAGGGCGGCTACGAACGACCACCCCCGGCTCGGTCTTGATGTGGTGCTCGATGAGGTTCGTGCGACCTGGTAGGGGAGAAAACACGTCCGCAAACTCCTTCTGCAACCTGGCAACCTCTGATCGTTGGCCCGGGGAGAGGTGGTCTCCACAAATGACCGGGGCATTGAGATCGGGTTTTGGATTTACCTCCGGTCCGAGCTCCGCCCTCTCTGGAACCACCGTAGCCAACGACACAGGGACCGCCTCTCTCCATAATTTAAGGAGGTTGAGGTGGTAGATTTGATGCGCATCCACCCTATCGGTTCGCTTAACCTCATAATCGAGATCCCCCACTCGATGCGGGAAGTAATACAAGAACTTTATCTCCCGGTGCAAATTCCCTTAGCTGCGCTCCCCTGTCGTACAGTCGGCGTTGACGTTCTTGGGCCCGGAGCAAATTCTCCTGTGTTAGTTTTCCCAAAGTGTCAAGAACGTATTGAATTTCATTTTTGCTATTCGTAGGTCCTTCCTCCCAGCCTTCCCGTAAGACATCTAAGACAATGCACGGGCGTCGCCCATACAACAGCTCAAACGGAGAGAAGCCGGTTGAGGCTTGCGGGACCTCTCGCACTGCAAACAACAGGGGATCGAGCCATCTGTCCCAGTTTTTAGCGACCTCGTGTACGAACTTACGAATCATGTTTTTGAGGGTTCTGTTAAAACGTTCCACTAGGCCATCTGTCTGCGGATGATACACGCTAGTGCGAATCGATTTAATGCCCAATAGATCGTAAAGTTCGCAAAGTGTGCGTGACATAAACGTTGTGCCTTGAGCGGTGAGGATTTCTTTTGGAATCCCCACCCGGGAGATTATTTTAAAGAGTGCCGCAGCAACACTACGTGCTGAGATGTTGCTTAGAGGCACTGCTTCCGGATATCGGGTTGCGTAATCCACTAGGACTAACACAAAGCGATGTCCGCGTGCTGTCCGCTCTAATGGCCCGACGAGGTCCATTCCAATTCTTTCGAAGGGGACCTCGATCAACGGAAGAGGGCGCAATGGCGCTTTTGGGGTGGCCGGTGGGTTTACCAGCTGGCACTCGCAGCACGCCGCACACCACCAGCAGAAGTCACCGCTAATGCCCGGCCAATAAAAATGGGCTATTAGTCGGAGAAGTGTTTTCCTTTCTCCTAGATGACCCGCCATGGGATTATAATGAGCTGCCTGGAACAACATTTCCCGGCGGCTTCGTGGAATCAAAAGCTGTGTAACATTTTCTTTCGTCTGAGTGTCCTGCGTCACTCTGTACAGTCGGTCATTTATAATGGCAAAATAGGGGTATGCGAGAGTGTCGCCTGGCTGAAGACGCTGTCCATCGATTGTTTTCACCTGCTCGAAGGCGTGTTTAAGGGTTTCGTCCCGCGACTGCTCCAAAGGGAAATCCTCGTCAGGGAATTCCCTGCGAAGAGGAGGGGCGGAAGCCTCGCCTCTTCCCTCGTCATCCCGATTTGGAGCAGCCGAGGACGGCCCCGGCTCCGCCTCCCCTGCCAAAGCATCGCACATCGCACATCTCCCTATTTTAGTGCAGGACCCATCCTCACAAATACTCCCTAATAATTCCTTAAATGCCAGCCAATCGGTTCCCAAAATCAGAGGATGGGTGAGGCGGGTACCAACCGCTGCCTCCACTCTATGTTTTTTCCCTTGAAATTTAATCAGCACAGTCATCATCGGATAATTGTGAACATCCCCATGCACACACCTCACCCTTACCCACTTAGCCGTGCTCAAAGCCCGGGTTGAACCAAGCGTTGATGGATGGTGGTCTGATTACAACCGGTATCCAGCAAAGCTTGGTGTGTACCCCCCTGGATTCTTACCGGAATCCGGTATGCTCCAGCCCGATCGGGGGCAGCATGCGGGGGATCGGCGACCCGAACCACCGTCCCCACCTCCATCATCGGACACTGATCATGGAAGTGGCCCGGGTCCCCACACCTCCAACAGGCCGGCCCAGGCGCCACCCCCGTACCTGCATCGGCGGACGCCCCCACCTGAGGGGGAGAGCGGCTGAATGATGTGGAGGGGGGGTGAGGTGAAACTGAAGGTCTCTGCCAGGCTCCTCGCCTGCGCGGGGCAGGAACGGACCCTGGAGAGAAGACAGAGCGAGAGGGGGGCGGGGGATGGGAGAAAGTAGGAAAAAACACAGGGGGAGGGGAAGGAGAGAGAGAGGGCTCATCCGCCCGTGGGATCGCCGCCATGTGGTCCTCCGCTAGCTGGACGGCCGCCTCCAGCGACGCCGGGCGGTGGCACTGGACCCACTCCGCCATTCTCCTGGGCAATCGCTGGATGAACTGCTCCAGCACCACCTGATCGATAAGTCCCTCGACGTCGCGGTCCCCCACTAGCAGCCACTTCCTACAGGCATCACGGAGCCACTGGGCAAACGCGAACGGGCGGTTGGTTTTCTCCAGCTTCATGGCCTGGAAAAGTTGGCGGTTCTCTTTGGGACTCCGACCAACCCGTTGCATGATGGCTCTCCTCAGATCAGCATAGGCCAGGAGGTTCGTTGCAGGCAGTTGTTGAGCCGCGAGTTGGGCTTCCCGGACAAGAGAGGAACAAGGCGGGCTGCCCATTGATCGCGTGGCCAGCCCCTGATTTCAGCGGTTCGCTCGAAAAGGTCCAAGAACGCTTCGGGGTCGTCCGTTGCCCCCATCTTATGTAATGTGAGCGGGGGCAACGGGGAGCGATGATCCGGGGTCGCGGCTGTGGCGGGAGCGACCTCCTGGCTGAGCAGGCTCCGGATGGCATGCCGGTCCTCTGCTTGAGCCCGCATGATCTCAAAGAACCGCCGATCTTGGTCCTCTCGGAGCTCAAGCAGGGACTGATGGTGACTCTGATGTAATGCTGCGAGGGACTGGAGGACTTCGGCCAGCTGGGAGGACTCTATGGGACGACCTTCCATGTTTTAATGTCCCGGGTTTCGGCCCCAGTGTAGGACAGACTCTTTGACAGGGCGGGGAAAAGGAGGACACGAGGACAGGCTTCTGCACACAGGTAAGGGGGTTTTTAATTCTTCAACATAAAGTGACAGGGGTTCAAACATAAACTTCTTCTCATAACAAAACTTAGGCTTTTCATTAACTCAAACTACTTGTGGCTGCCAACACTGGACTGGCGTGCTGACTGGCGGTGCTGTGGCTCTTATATGCCGCTCTCCCCGTGCTCACTGAAATTAGAGACAGGTGTTAGAGATAATTTAGCTCAGGTGTAAGCGCCCTTACCGCTTTCCCTCTCCGGACGGGCGCTTGACCACGCCCCCGCTGCCACATTCGGCTAAGAGGAAAACACAAAATAGCGGACAAATGGGAACCTGACATCTATGTTGTGTTAAAGAAAAGCAGTGGTATTCCTGTGTATACAGTTCGCCCAGAAGGAAAGGAAAGTCCAGTGCGTACTTTGTATCTTGACTTACTTCTGCCCTGTGGGTTCTTGCCCAGCACTGTTGTTGAAGAATCCGTTCAGCAAAAAGAACATCGTAGACCTAGGACAAGAGCCCAGTCCAGAGTTAAGGACGTTGCTGAAGCAGAGACAGTGTATAGTCATTCTGAATCTGAGAGTGAATCTGTTCACTTTGATATACCTGAAGAGTCCTTGGAGTTCACAACTAGAGTTGTTTCTGACGCAAGACCAATTCATGACTCAGAGAGTTCATTGGTTACCAGGAATGTACCTCAAGTTGAGAGTTCATCATCTGTCGTCCTGGATCCGTTAAGAGATGATCCACCTGTTGAACAAAATTCAGTCAGTGATGGAGTAGAGAGAAACTCTCCTGTGATGCATCACATAGAACCGCGCACCTCTGGGGTTGAACCTGACAGGAATAGTGAAGACGAAGTAGCAAAATTTATTTCAGAAAAAGAATGTAACAAATCAAGTGAGTTACCTGAATTAATTGAAGTGGTGAATGAAATTGAACCTGATGCACATGTAGAGAACACCACTTCTCATCTTGATTTACCCCCAGTCAGACATTTTCTAGACATTCCAACTGTGGAAGATGATGCAGGAGATATGGGTCCAAGACGTTCAAAAAGACAGAGTAGACCACCAGTTAAGCTGCAGTATGCACGGCTGGGAAATCCGTTGATTTCAGTCATTCAGTCTTTATTGCAAGGATTGAGCTTTGCACTTTCTGAATCAGTGGAGGAATCAGATTATAATAAATACCATAATTCTGGGTCCAATGCAGATTCACCAGTGTGACTTAGCCAACCCCCAAGCACAGGGACGTGCTTTGATTCTGGAGGGGAAAGTGTAACCAAGGAGTAACAGAAAAAAAATTGTTATTGTTATTCATATAATAATATAATAAGGGGAGAATTATTCAAAAAACTATTCAATAGAAGTAACATCATAAAAGAAAGCTATTTCATTTGGGTATTACTGTGACCAATGGTGATGAGTTTTGAACTAGAAATGAGCCAATGCGAGCGCAGAATCTGGCGCAGCGGAAAAATTGATTTCCGGGTTTTTGCACGAGGTTTATGCGAGAAGTTAGAGGCAGTTCTTTTTCTCGTGCACGGATGCCTGATGAGCGCGGTGTCACAACGCTCCGGGAAACAGAAAGAAAATAATCTTCTAGATGAGTTCTGTCGATGGGTTGATGTGAGTGAAATGACACACTTTATTTCCTATTAGTTGTGAGAGACGTTGGTATTATTATGAGAGTGAAACGGACATTCAGTTAGTTAATACAAAAGTGTATGGTGATATACATATACTTGATTAGCATCACAGTGTTGCTAAAGTGTTTATGGAGTGTATTGTTTATTTAAAAAGGGTAAAGAGAACGATTTAAACGGGATGTGCTGTACCTGCACCACTCTGGAATTTTCTGTGAGTTTAACGATCTCCTTGGTAAGTCAAATTGCTTTGTAATTGTTACAAGTCAGATTGTTATTGTTGTATAAGAGGAAAAACAAGAGAAATTAAATTTGTGAGTGATTTATATGTATAAAAAATATTGTTCAATGCTGTATTTGGTTCATAACATTTAACTGTGCTTGAATAGGTGACGGAAAAGTGGTTAATATATTAATCAGTGCCTTATGTTGAAAAATAGTCACAAACCTTGCCTATGTAAAATAAATATTCTTTATTTTAAAAAATGCATTTACAAATGTTCAAGTTCTGGGTAAAATGGATGATTAATTTACTGTCATGAGTTAAAATGTTTATTGTATGTTGTTACAATGAAGATATTAATGATATTTTTGTGACCTTGTCTGTTCAAGGTCAGGTTTTTTGTTTTGTGTTGTTCTGTTCTTTTCCAAATTCGATTGATATCCTCTATCTGATGTGATGCTGTGTTGGTGCCTGTATTCTGGAATTGTCCTGGCCTTCCAGTGGTTCTGAGGAGGTTTTGGACTGGCGAGCCTCCCTTGAGTCGATTCTTGGATCTGTCAGTTGAGGAAAGACAAGTCTTTGCACTGATTTAAACTGCGACTGGTAGGAAAAAGATTAATTTTCCTCATCTTTTGTTTTTTTCCTTGGATGGAGACCTTTTTCATCGTCAGCAGATAAAGGACAACTAATTTTTCTACGGACTTTTCGACAAACTCTTTTCACAAAGACTGAACATTTTGATTCTATTCAATTGGGAAATCTTTGTTATTTAATTGTCTGTATATTGTTTATTCGAGGTTTTGATAATTGATACTGATTGCTTACCAAAGACACAAGTGTGTTCAAGTACAATAAGTGAGTTTATTTAACCCTGATAGAATAAGGGAACGCTGCAGTAAGCATTGTGAGCTGACGTTATCTTGTTAAAAAAACAAAAAGGAAATAACTGCAAGATTTGGGAAGTTACATTCTTGTTGGGTAAAAAATACATATCCATTATTTTATTTTATTTGTTTATTAATGTAATTCATCTGTTGAATTGTCATACTGAAAATACACCGTGTGTGTTCAAACGAGTGTTCACTGTTGTTGTTGCATCTTTCTCAGCAGCAAATCTGTTTCTTCAGAAACGCTGGTCCATAGATTGGCATATAACAAGTTATTTATTATTCTACTAGTTAATAGCCAGAGAGTAAGTGCTACACGGGGGTACCGGGAGGGGTGAAGTGGAGCATGCGCCCTGTCCCGAGGGGAGCTGCCCCCTAAATCTAGGCGCAAGACCATCAGGGTTGCTTCGGGGGCTGCTGAGGGTGACGACACTGTCCCCAATCCCTGGGAGGAGGAGCACGACTCGCCACGCTTTGCTTGTGAGCCTCCCTTCTAACGGGACCGAGGCGGGTGTGGGGGGCCGAAAGACCCGCCCCCTGTGTGAGGCGAGGGAGGAACTGCCCGAAGGCTTCCTCGTGGCTTTTCGCCTCCTGGAACCTGGAGATAACCGTGGTCATGGCATCTCCGAATAGGCCAGTGGGCAAAACCGGGGCATCAAGGAAGAAAACTTTGTCCTTGTCTTTGATGCCCAAAAGGTTGAGCCAAAGGTGCCTCTCCACGGTGACCAAGGCAGACATAGACCGGCCAATAGCACGGGCTGTTTGCTTGGTCGCGCGGAGAGAAAGATCTGTTGCTCGTCAAGCGCGGCACCCACACTCAGGACGTCCAGCAGGTCTGCCTGGTACGCCTGTAATACAGCCATAGTGTGCAGAGCAGCACCACTTAAATGCCGCCGGTCGAAGAGACGCTTACGGACCTACTGCTTGATAAGCCCTTCCCACTAAAGTGGAGGTTGTTCTACAAGGCTTTGAGGGGAGAGAGGTCTTTTTGAGTGATGATGCCGAGCCTGGCGAGAGATGGCCCGTAAGCGTCTCTTCGACCGGCGGCATCACTCAATATCCCCGTACCTCAGCACCCACGATAGTCAAATATAATGACGTCGAGGGTATGTGAACACGGAAAGAATAGGGGTTCCTCCATGAGCGAGATGGTTCTTTATGGAGGTTATCAAAGAAGTGAAGGGACTGATGAGGTGTTCCTTTCCCCAGATTGCTAGATAAAAATCTATCCCCTAATTTGGAGGGTTTGGGGGTCTCTTTTTGGCGTGGCCAGTCCAACTGGAGTCTGGCCACAGCACGAGTAACCACATCAAGCAATTCCTCTGCTGATTTTTTATCGCGGACAGCAAGCTCGGAGGCGGGAAGAGATTCAAGGTCCCCCTCATGAACCGAAGATTCACCGGAACGTGCTTCGAGATCATGGGAAGGACGAGCTGGGTTTGGGGAGAGAGCGAGAGAAAGGGACAAACACGTTTTGACAGGCTTGTGAAACACACACACAGAGTCGCTCTGAAAAAAGAGGATCTGACGACACCTGGTGACGCATCCATTTAAAGCCTGGCCACAGGTGCGTCTAATGACTACATCAGCCGAGGCTATAAATTCCGGTCAGTGTTCATTGACGTGTTACACACATATTCACAGCTCGGTCACAATTAGGATTGTTCCCATAGCGCTCTTCAGCGCAGCATCCTAGCGAAGCTTTTTGTAAAGGGAACAGTCCACAGTTAACAATGTTTATTTTGTTGTTACATCAAACTAGCACAAGATGGTGCTAAAACATAACAAACGAAAGTGTGCCATGACAAAAGTAATTTAATTAAAACATTTCTAATTTTAAAAAGTCATATATTAAAACAGTACACAAACAGCAGTAAAAACTGAACAGGCTCGATGACCACAGGGAACATGACAGGCTGTGCTGCGACCGCAGTGTCTGTGAGCACTGGCAGTGGCTGGGGAACTCTGGCAGCAGCTAAAGATTGGGCGCCTTACTCGGCTTCCTTCTCCTTCTCCTTCTTCCTTCTCGGAAGCACTGCAGCAGGAACAGCAGTGGGATCTGTCTCAAGTGTGGAGCTCCGTCTCTTCCTTCTCCTAACAGTAATGGGAAGAGGGGCTGCAGCACCCACAGTCAGTGAGGGGGCATCGCTGTCCTCTGGCTGGCCCTCCGAGACACAGGATGAGATAAAATAATCCCAATTTTTAGACAATTTTGTGGTCACTGTAATTCAGAAGTTGCACAAGTTTCCCACTACATTAACCCTGCTACAATATTGAAGCTATTTAAATGTATTACTTTTGTTACTACTTAAATTTCATTGTAATGAATGGTCATATTTTGGCTTGAGTCATTTGCCTTTTTAACAGAATTATGGAAGTTATATTTGCACAAAGAGAAACATGTATCTATATATCTATAAATACAGGAAATAGTAATTGTATAAATTCTGAATATTGATTGAAATTCTTAATATAGTTCAAGATATAAATAAATAATTACAATTCCAAAATATAATTATACATTTCAAAATATAGTTGTGAAATACAGAAAGTCACACGAGCTTGATACAACAGACGGGTGTGTAAACAATGAGAAAATGATAATGTTTGGGTGAAATGGAAGCTCTAGCATAAGTTCTGCCAGGAAGACTCAGTTGTTACGTCACTCATTCCTTCTCTTTTATCCAATCACGTTCTAACACTTGCAGTATAAAAGATGGGTACTTACACTTGTCTGAGTTCGCAGATGCTGACGCTTTCATTCATTGCTCCTGTCAGTCGCCGACCAAAATGTCTAAGAACACGCAACTCGTTTGCGTCTATTCTGACTCTGACGATGATTTCGTCCCGCCGTCTCCTCCTCCTGCTCGTCGCAGCTCACGTATCCAGTGTCGTACCTCTCCTTGGGCGCAGTGGTCATCTGAAGACACGGTCATCGCTCTCGAGGACGCCGGTATACCGGTCAGCCAAGGCCTCTCCAGAGAAAATCTGCTCCTTCTGGCCCAAACCACCCTGGGTAATCTGCCTGCTTCCCCTCAGTTGTCTTCAAAAGCTTCAACTTCGACAGCTCAGCCTAAACCAACTGACAAGAAAAGATCTGCAAAATCATCTTCTCCTCGCCCATCAAAAAGATCATCGCTGCCCGCTCGGATGCCATCTCCTCCGCCGTCTATTGAACCTACAGTCATTAATAACCAGATTTTCTCCGCAGTTCAAAGCCTCTCTCAAACAGTTAAAAGTTTGGAATCTAAAATGTCGGCTTTTGAACACTCATTCATCGGCCCTGGCTTCGGCTCAGATCCGGCCTCGAACTCGGCAGCGATTCCTCAGTTTCATCCCCCTTTCTTTTCTGGACTGGGCGGCCCTTCGGACTTGCCTTCTACATCTTCCACTCTGCCTGCTTCCCTTCCTACGATCCAGACGCCATTTCAAGTCTCCGCGCCACCGGTTCTTCCTAATTTTACTCTATCCTCAGCTACTCCAGCTCCAGCTTTCGGCAGGCGTTATGTCTCACCAGCTGCCGCTACAGTGTCCCCACACGTAAGAGCTAACATTATTCAAGGTAAGGACATTAACCTGGCCTCATTATTGCTTCCGTCACCTGCGGCTGACAGGAAAATGGTTGACTGTGGTGACGTGGCAGTCCTGCTTAAAACCTCAGATCCTCGCCTCCAACGTAATCTCTCGTTTGGCGAATTTGTGATCGCTTTTAGCATCTTCAGAGACATTCTGTGCCAAAGTTATCCAGAGAGAAGGGAAGAGTTAGATCTTTATCTAGCCATGATCGCAGACTTTAGCCAAAGATATGGGGGCACGCTTTTCTACGAATACCACAAGGCATTTTCCGCAAAATCCGCCTCCTTCATCACTATTTTCAACTCAAGACTAGACTGGTCAGTTACAGACACCGAACTGCTTGTTCGCCATTTCGGAGGCCAAAAAACTTTAGCCTGTACTATATGCAGCGCTCACGGCCACTCGGCTCCATTCTGCCCTAAAGCGTTCGCATGCAACGCTCCGGCCGCTGTCCACGGTGCTGAAAACGTAAGACTCTCTTCATTCAGCAGAGGTCACCGAACGGCAGAATTTAACGGCGTCCCTATATGTCTTTTATTCAATGAATCTGTCTGCTCCTATTCTAATTGCAAATTTGCTCACGTTTGTAGTGCATGCAAGGATCCGCACCCGAAATCTGTCTGTCCACGCCGGTACAAACCTGCCACCCGCGGGAAAGTCCCATTTCGGAAAAAATTCTGAACAGCCACCCATCCACTCCTATTAATATTCTAAATCTTTCAAGTTACCTCTTTTCTCACCCTGATACAACTTTTGTTGACTATTTAATCACCGGCTTGTCCCAAGGGTTTCGGGTGGGTGTCCTTTCTCACATCACTGATTCTTTCGTTGCAAAAAACCTGCAATCAGCCAGGAATGATCCCGGCTTGGTTTCAGCACTATTAGAGAACGAAGTTAATAAAGGTTACGTTATTGGCCCTTTCGCTTCTCCTCCTTTCTCCCCTTTTCGGATCAATTCTATCGGCGTCGCTACACGCAAATATTCCGGCAAAAAACGTCTTATTTTCAACATGTCTTCCCCCCATTCCTCTATCACAGCAAGCGTTAACGAATGCATTCCCCTTGCCCCCTTCTCTTTATATTATGCTTCAGTCAACAATGCCATTCAGTTAATCAAGTTAGCTGGCCAAGGTGCTTGGTTAGCCAAAGCTGACATTATAGACGCCTTCAAAATTATGCCAATTCACCCCTCCGACTGGCCACTTTTCGGAGTCAAGTGGAATTCTAAATTCTATTTCGCCGTTAGGCTCACATTCGGGTGTCGAAGTAGCCCTCACATCTTCAACAGTCTCTCCGAAGCATTGTGCTGGATCCTGCTGAATGTCTGCAAGCTTCCCTTCGTTCTGCATTTTCTCGACGATTTTTTGCTGATCGATTTTCCGTCTTCCCAATCGCCCATCCTCGACATATTTAAACAGGTATCTAGCGACATCGGCATTCCCCTCTCGGCGGAAAAAACAACGGGCCCCTCTACCTCGCTCGAATTCCTAGGCATTTTCCTAGATACTGTTAACATGCAAGCTTCTCTCCCTCACGAAAAGCTTTTAAGGATTAGATCCTTCTTGGAAACTTTTTCCTGTCTCGGTATTGTTTCGAAACGTGACGTGCTTTCGTTGCTCGGTCACCTCAATTTCGCCATGAGCATAATTCCTCAAGGTAGGGCTTTCATTTCTCGGCTGTTAACTTTGGCCCATTCCGTGCAAGGTTTAAGTGACTCGGTCTAATTAGACGAAGACTGCCTGTCCGATATCAAATTTTGGACTCAGCTGTTAAAAGGATTGGAACGGTATTTCTTTTTTTTATAATGACGCCTTCGAATCATCAGAAGAACTTCAATTATTTACCGATGCCGCCCCCTCTATTGGCTTCGGGAGGTTCTTCCAAGGGCAATGGTTCGCAGAAAAATGGCCAACTGGTTTTCCTGAGTCGACTTCTGGCTCCGTTTCTTCCGCACTCTACGAAATTTACCCATTAGTCGTAGCCAGCCTCATCTGGGGTCCAGCATGGTCAAGGAAGCGCATTATGATGTTTTGCGATAACGAAGCCACTGTCGCCATCATTAATAAAGGTCGGTCATCCTGCCAGTCGATGATGCCTTTCGTGAGACGCTTAATCTGGCAATCAGTCGTCTTCAATTTTATTATTAAAGCTGCTCACATACCAGGTCACTCTAATGTTATCGCTGACGCGCTCTCTCGTTTTCGTTTCCAGACTTTCAGACGGCTTTGCCCTTCAGCCCTTACGGATCCAACTCCATGCCCTCCCCTATCAGCCACAATGCTAAATTAGACGATCTGCTTAATTCAGCCAGACATTACATGGCTAAAGGAGTAGCTCCTTCAACTTACAGAGCTTACACTTCCGCTTGGTCTTCTTTTTTAATGTTCTGTTTTTCCTTTCAGATTTCTGTTTTTCCCATTTTGATTTCGACTGTTTGCTCCTTTCTCGTCTTCAATTTCGAGAAACGCAATTTAAAACCTTCCTCCATCCGTAGACTACTAGCAGGCATTCAATTCTACGCCAAATATTTCAACCCCGATTTTCCAAGTTTATTCACCGCTCCTCCTATCCGTTTATTGCTCAAAGGCATAAGCAAATCCTCCATCAATTCTCCAGATAAACGGCTACCATTTACTTTGCCTCTATTGCAAAGACTAATCTCCTCTATTCGCCAAGGCCTTTTTTCTACGTACATCAATATTTTGCTAGAAGCTGTGTTTCTCACTGCTTTCTACGGCTTTATGCGCCCAGGGGAATTTGCATCTGCTACCAATCATTTCGATCCCGCTCGCGATCTGTCTTTCTCCGATTTACACTTTTCACCCAATTTCTTTACTCTCTTCCTTAAGCACTCTAAGACTGATTCCAAAGGGTCCGGCATCACATTAACAATCTCAAAAATCAATAACAATTTTTGTCCCTTCCTATCTATGGTTAAATTTCTTAAAATTCGTCTCAAATCTCCTCATTCCCCCCCCCTATTCTTACTACCTAACGGAGCACCCCTCTCTAAAGCCTGGTTCAGGACTCATCTAGTTTCTGTCCTCAAAAGCTGCAGTCTACCTTCCTCCCAGTATACCGGTCATTCCTTCAGGATCGGGGCAGCCACTTCAGCTGCCGAACGTGGCATTTCTACGTCAGCTATCAAAATCCTGGGTAGATGCATTTGAGTCCTACATAAGACCCGACTCAAAAACTATCCTCAAAGCTCAGCAAGCTCTCCTTTAACGATCCAGGTAAATACCTATGCAATTACTGGTGGTGGTGATATAAAAAAAAAAAAATATATATATATATATATATATATATATATATATATATATTTATATATATAATTTATTTATTTATATGTTCAGTGTGGTCCACTGTGACCGTGTAGCCTAACGTGGCTTGTCCCATGGTCTTGTGGCCGTTACGGCTTGGTTTCATGTGGCCTAGCAGCCGTGTCTCGTTGGCCTCGCATCTGTGTGGCATTAGCAGCCTTGTGGCCCAGCGGGCCTTGTCTCCATGTAGGTCTTAAGGCCTCGTGGCCTAATGTTGCCTGTCCTGCGTGTGGCCTACGTGGTCTTGTGGCCCTTACGGCCTCGGTTCTGTGTGGCCTTGTGGCCGTTGTCTCTGTCCAACCTCGTCTCAGTGTGGGTGCCCGACATTGCGGCCCTCGCGGCCCCATTCTATGTTCAGTGTGGTCTACTGTGACCGTGTAGCCTAATGTGGCCTTGTCCCGTGGTCTTGTGGCCAGTTATGGCATTGGTTATTTGTGGCCTAAGGCCGTGTCCATGAGTGATTCTGTCTCTGTGTGGCTTTAGCAGCCTTGTGGCCCAGCGGGCCTTGTCTCTGTGTGGGTCTAAAGGCCTTGTGGCACAATGTTGCCTTGTCCTATTTGTAAAAAATGGCCAGTGGTCTCGTGGCCCTTAGCGGCATTGGTTCTATGTGGCCTAGCGGCCGTTGTCTATGTTGCTTGTTCCGTGTGGTCTATAGTGGCCTTGTGGCACAATGTTGCCTTGTCCTATATGTAAAAAATGGCCAGTGGTCTCGTGGTCCTAGTGGCATCGGTTCTATGTGGCCAAGCGGCCGTTGTCTGTGTGGCCAAGCGGCCTCAAGGCACTGTTGCCTCGCTAAAAGATGGCCATGTGGTCCTCGTGGTTGGTTTCGTGTGGCCTCGCGGCCTTGTCCAGTCTACCTCGTTTTATGTGCGGCATTAGTCGCCGTTGTGGCTGATTGCCAGCCTTGTCTCTGTGGTCGACTAAGACCGTGTGGCCGTGCGGCCTTGTCTCTGTGGTCTAGCAAGGCCATGTGGCCCAGCGTGGCTCCGCTCTGTGGCCACTATGGCCAGTTCTGTGTGGCCCATGGTGGCCTGGCTCTGTGTGGTCCAAGGCGGCCTTGTTCAGTGTGGCCAAGGTGGCCTCATTCTGCGCGGCCAAGTGGCCCAGTTTTGTGTGGCCCTTCGTGGCCCTGTCTCTGTGTGGCCTTGTCTTCATGTGTCTATAATGGCTCGCTTCCATTGACTCTCCATATACTAATTAGCCAATTCACAGTTTTATCTCTATTCCTCCTATGCTCACTTCCCTTCGACTCATTCTCAGTGATTAACTGATTGATCAGTTGCTGTACGTCCCAAAACTTATCAAAGTCGCTTGTATGAAAGCGTCAGCAACAGATACATGCTAACGTATATACAGCAGCAGTATTTTCAATGCTTAATGTATTATTCTTGCCTTCTTATAATTAAGTCACCTCTTTCTAATTAGATTTTGCCTTAAAGGCGTTATGTCATGCTCATTATTAATCCTCTTCTCTCTCCATGTTTAGTCTCTCCAAGATATTCAACCGGTGGGTATACTTCTCTTCACCGTTCTTTGGGGTAGGTTTACGTCCCGGTGGAATTATTCTTCCACCTTCTTTGGGGGTCGGCTGCGCCCCTGCCTCCACCGCCAGGCAGGAAATGCAGAGTCCGGACCCCCGGACTGCGAGCTTCGGACGGGGCCTACGCCAAAGAACTTATCATTATATTGCTTGTTGAGCTGTCAATAAATGGTTAATTGCACTAGCTTTATTCTCCCGAGTCTTTCTGGTAGAAATGGAAGCTCTAGCATAAGTTCTGCCAGGAAGACTCAATTGTTACGTCACTCATTCCTTCTCTTTTATCCAATCACGTTCTAACACTTGCAGTATAAAAGATGGGTACTTACACTTGTCTGAGTTCGCAGATGCTGACGCTTTCATTCACCTCCACCCTCCCCACCACCAAGACGAATTCTTCCCTTCCATCCTCCCCACCACCACCAGGATGGTCCCTTCCCATACCTCATTGGGGGTCGGCTGCGCCCCTGCCTCCACCGCCAGGCAGGAAATGCAGAGTCCGGACCCCCGGACTGCGAGCTTCGGACGGGGCCTACGCCAAAGAACTTATCATTATATTGCTTGTTGAGCTGTCAATAAATGGTTAATTGCACTAGCTTTATTCTCCCGAGTCTTTCTGGTAGAACTATTTTTGAACTTGATTAAGCTATACAGTATATATATATATATATATACACTACCGTTCAAAAGTTTGGGGTCACATTGAAATGTCCTTATTTTTGAAGGAAAAGCACTGTACTTTTCAATGAAGACAACTTTAAACTAGTCTTAACTTTGAAGAAATACACTCTATACATTGCTAATGTGGTAAATGACTATTCTAGCTGCAAATGTCTGGTTTTTGGTGCAATATGTACATAGGTGTATAGAGGCCCATTTCCAGCAACTATCACTCCAGTGTTCTAATGGTACAATGTGTTTGCTCATTGGCTCAGAAGGCTAATTGATGATTAGAAAACCCTTGTGCAATCATGTTCACACATCTGAAAACAGTTTAGGTCGTTACAGAAGCTACAAAACTGACCTTCCTTTGAGCAGATTGAGTTTCTGGAGCATCACATTTGTGGGGTCAATTAAACGCTCAAAATGGCCAGAAAAAGAGAACTTTCATCTGAAACTCGACAGTCTATTCTTGTCCTTAGAAATGAAGGCTATTCCATGCGAGACATTGCTAAGAAATTGAAGATTTCCTACAACGGTGTGTACTACTCCCTTCAGAGGACAGCACAAACAGGCTCTAACCAGAGTAGAAAAAGAAGTGGGAGGCCGCGTTGCACAACTGAGCAAGAAGATAAGTACATTAGAGTCTCTAGTTTGAGAAACAGACGCCTCACAGGTCCCCAACTGGCATCTTCATTAAATAGTACCCGCAAAACACCAGTGTCAACATGTACAGTGAAGAGGCGGCTGCGGGATTCTGGGCTTCAGGGCAGAGTGGCAAAGAAAAAGCCATATCTGAGACTGGCCAATAAAAGAAAAAGATTAAGATGGGCAAAAAAACACAGACATTGGACAGAGGAAGACTGGAAAAAAGTGTTGTGGACAGATGAATCCAAGTTTGAGGTGTTTGGATCACAAAGAAGAACGTTTGTGAGACGCAGAACAAATGAAAAGATGCTGGAAGAATGCCTGACGCCATCTGTTAAGCATGGTGGAGGTAATATAATGGTCTGGGGTTGCTTTGGTGCTGGTAAGGTGGGAGATTTGTACAGGGTAAAAGGGATTCTGAATATGGAAGGCTATCACTCCATTTTGCAACGCCATGCCATACCCAGTGGACAGCGCTTGATTGGAGCCAATTTCATCCTACAACAGGACAATGACCCTAAACACACCTCCAAATTGTGCAAGAACTATTTAGAGCAGAAGCAGGCAGCTGGTATTCTATCGGTAATGGAGTGGTCAGCGCAGTCACCAGATCTGAACCCCATTGAGCTGTTGTGGGAGCAGCTTGACCGTATGGTACGCAAGAAGTGCCCATCCAACCAATCCAACTTGTGGGAGCTGCTTCTGGAAGCGTGGGGTGCAATTTCTCCAGATTACCTCAACAAATTAACAGCTAGAATGCCAAAGGTCTGCAATGCTGTAATTGCTGCAAATGGAGGATTCTTTGACGAAAGCAAAGTTTGATGTAAAAAAAATCTTATTTCAAATACAAATCATTATTTCTAACCTTGTCAATGTCTTGACTCTATTTTCTATTCATTTCACAACGTATGGTGGTGAATAAGTGTGACTTTTCAGGAAAACACAAAATTGTTTGGGTGACCCCAAACTTTTGAACGGTAGTGTATATATATATATATATATATATATATATATTATATTTCTAGTGATGCTGGTTAACCAAGTTTAGCTGGACCAGCAGCTAGACCAGAACTAACAGCAGAAAGCAGACTGGGGCATTATGGGAATTCCTGCTGGTGTTTTCGGCAGGAGAGAACAGGGAAGAAATTGCTATCAATGTTGCTGACAGAGTGAGAGAGAGAAAAAAATGACTGTTTGACAGAAATTGCAGTGTCAAAGAAAGAGAGAAGTCTAAAAAGAAGAAAAGGAAGAGTGACTAGGGACAGAAAGACAGAAGTTGAGTAACAAAGTTCACTAGGTCTGGGTGATATACAAGAGATTTATTCTTGATATTTTGAATTAAAAATATCTCATTACATCGCAAACCCCCTGTCTCCACTGCTAAGGGTGGATATAATATTGTTTATTGATTTTACTTGCTAAATGAAACTCATATATTGAAACACAAAAAAAGGTCACCCACTACAGTGGAGGATAGATGAGCAAAATTACCTGCCACTGCGACTGAGACTCACAGGTGCTTATTTTAAACCCTGGGCTACTATTTCATATTTTTGTCATTTTCTGATGTTGTGGATCATCGTTTGACAACGAGTGTCGCAATCGGCATCGGGATATTTGATAGATATCATCCCAGCACTAATATTCACACACTTTCTTCTCACCGGGATGAGTTTCCAGACAAAACAGAGTAAAACTCTGTCATAAAATCAATAACTGCTTTTCTGAGAATATTTCTACAATAGAATATTCTCATAGTTCACTAATGTCATGGTATAAGTTGATTTTATTATATTTGATGTTGTTGTATTGCATATTGACTTAAGATCATTTGATTACAATTACTGCGGCAATGTTTTGATATTTTTCATTAATTGTAGATTGTTCTTTATATTTTTGGCAATGTTGTATACAAAATTATCATGCATATATTACTTTCAAATTAAATTTGATAGAATTAATATCATTTTTTTCATTGCAGCCCTAAAGTGTTTAAACACACACACACACACACACACACACAAACACACACACACACACAATACACTCCCTCACACACACACACACACACACACACACACACACACTTAACACACACACTCTCTCTCACACACACACACAGGTAGGCATATGTGGCTTATGAGACCAATGTGTTTTTTCAGTGGTTTACGGGGACCCACCTTTCCCATCATCCTGTCAACTTAAAAGTCATGTCAAAAAAATTTATTTGATCTACAGAAGACAAATATCACTTTAAAAACTAAATTTCACTTTCACAACATACATATATGAAAAATGTGACATTTCACAGGCTTATGGGGTCAGGACCAGATTGTGGTTTATGGAGCCAATGGGATTTATGAGGCCTGTTTACATACAACACACAAGTCTAACCACTTCCTGGTATATGGGGACTGACAAACATTACAAGGTCTATATAAACATAACATTTTATTTAACCTCTTAAAACTCACTGCCAGGTCCTGGAAGGGGGTATAGCTATGCTAACATTTATGCACAATCCAGTGATCGGTTCTTGTACTCAAACATGAATAACATGGACGCAAATGCACCAGGACCTCCATTTATTTTCCCGTGTAAGGCAAACCCATCGTGGCTGGATTGTTTGATCGCAGACATTATCCTTTCCAAGATATGGAGTGTACAAAACATTTATTTCTAGAAAAAAAATTTAATTTCTACTAATTTAAAGGGTTCTTGTTCTAAAACAACCATGAGTTTCTATTTATTCGATGTAGTTAATTAATGACAAGCCTCTTTATTTGGCATATGGAATTAGGTGAAAATCTCAGTATAAAACAAATGGTTAATAACTAATACATGCTGTCCATTTACTGCATTATTACACAAAATTATAAAAGCAATAACTACGTTTCCAGCCAAGGATTTTTTACTAAAAAAGTTATCAAAATAAAGCTGATGGAAATGCAAATTATTGCTAAAATTTCAGTGTTGACATAATATATTTCCCTTTAACTCTAGGGCATAAACTCTGTCAATACTTAAAAAAATGGTTTGGAAACACTTTTTGTAGAGAAAATTGGCATTAACGCAAAAATGTAGTCACATAACTTTTACCCCAATCGTTAGCACGTGTTAATGATGATGACAGTCATTATTAATGGTCCTGATACTAAGACTGAAATTTTGCCCACTATTTGCAGGATGCCAGATTGAACAGGGCCATATTTTGTTACAATATGATGTTTAATGTCATTTAATATCTTCATTGAGATGTAAGAAGTCTTCAGATTTTTGCACTGATTTTAGTCTTATATTATCTTGCCTTGTTGTAGGCGATCAGTTGTGTTTTAATGTCTTCATTAAGAGGGGAAGATTGAATAGTAACAGTTACGTTACGACCTTTGTGTTGTGAGTGACTTGAGTAAAGAAGCATGCAACTGAAATCAACTCGTGAGACTTGTTATTTACTGAAAATCTAACAAGAGGGAGAATAAAAAAAATGGTCATATAGAGAAATTTGGTCCATTGGAATAAACATCTACATTAAAATCTTCAACAGCATCATTCAGAGTAAAACATGTTTTGAAACAAAGGTAGAAAACACTGTCACTCAGTGATGGGAATAAAAACAAAACTACTAAAAAAAGACCATCACAATAAAATCACAAGTGAAAACGTGACAGAGATTTAGTCCCTTGGACTAAAATGTTTTAGTTAAAATCACAAATCAATTTAGTTCAACTGACGTTTAAATGGTTCAACCCAAATCTCTGATATTTTAGCATGTCCTGTTTTGTAGAGCTGGATGATCACACTTTTTGCACACCTCACATTCCCTCTTAGATGCCAAGTGACCTTTCATGATATTAGATTTGAAGTGTCACATCACCACATTGACCTCAGCTTTCGTCCATGGTGTTCTTGCAGATGTGCATTTACCTCTGTTATCCACTGAAAACAAACAAGATGATAAAATGGTTTGTTAGTATTTCTGACAACAATTTTTAAGTCAAGTGCCTTGCAGGACACCTCAGGATAAACAAATGCAGTTCAGGCAGGACACTTTCGGCAGATTTAACCATTCTTACAGAATTACGTACATTTGTGTTTGCTGGTGACTCTACTCGAGTGATGCTCTGAAACAATATGAGCAAACATGAAACAGACAGTCCCTGAGATCTTAAACTCCCTGGCAGATCCTGATACAACAGTTGAAAGGATTAACTCAATATGCTGATGCTAATGCTGGTGGGCGCTAGGTAGGTGATGGAGATGAGTTGCATATCTGTGGTAGGCCAATGTAGGAGCGATGTGGTGAGCACAGATCAGCAGAATGAAGTAACGCTGCCTCAGTTATATAGCACGCTGTTGGGGTGGGACAATCTGAAGTCGTGAACAAGTGGACAGAAAGAGACTTGTGACCAGAACTGACTCTGTGCCTAAACTATCACAAAGCTCCATTAAAACTGTTCAACAGTATTGTGAACTAGGAACTAGAAATAGGTGTTAAAAAGTTTTTTGATTTATTTTTTATCGAACATTTTAGAATAATAGTAAAGTCATCACAACTATGGAATAATAGAAATGGAAATATGGGAATTATGTTGTGTCTAAGAAAATGACAAAAATATGTTATATTTTAGCATCTTCTGGATCAAATCAAATCAAATCAAATCAAATCAAATCAAAATCAAATCACTTTATTGTCACACTACTGTGTACACGAGTGCAACAGCAGGTGAAATTCTTGTGTGCAGTTCCGAGCAACATTGCAGTCATGACAGTGACGAGACATAAACCACTTTACAATAAACAACATATTACACAAAACAATTTACATAACAAACTTACACAACAATTTACATAACAAATGTACACATACCTACACAACAATTTACATAACAAATGTACACAATACACACAATGTAGAATACACACACTAGATACGGGTATAAATATATATATATATACACTAAATTGGGAGAATATATTGACAGAGTGATGATTAATAAAGTGCAGTGCTGATTGTTGATCGTGAGAGATCATGTGTTCAAAAGTCTTATTGCTTGTGGGAAGAAGCTGTCATGTAGTCGGGTGGTGCGGGTCCTGATGCTGCGATACCGCCTGCCTGATGGAAGCAGTGAGAGCAGCCCATGACTCGGGTGGCTGGAGTCTTTGATAATCCTCCGAGCTTTCTTCACACACCGTCTGTTATATATATCCTGGAGGGAGGGAAGCTCACCTCCGATGATGTTTCTGGCAGTTCGCACCACCCTTTGCAGGTCTTTGCGGTTGTGGGCGGTGCTATTGCCGTACCAGGCGGTGATGCAGCCAGTCAAGATGCTCTCAACAGTACTGGTGTAGAACAGTGTGAGGATGTGTTGGTTCATTCCAAACTTCCTCAGCCGTCTCAGGAAGAAGAGGCGCTGGTGAGCCTTCTTCACAACGGCCTCAGTGTGGACGGACCATGTGAGTTCCTCAGTAATGTGGACACCGAGGAACTTGAAACTGCTGACTCTCTCCACCGGTGCTCCATTAATGGTGATGGGGCTGTGTTCTCTGTCTTTCTTCCTGAAGTCCACCACAAGCTCCTTGGTTTTACTGACGTTGAGGGAGAGGTTGTGCTCCTGACACCAGCGTGTCAGAGTGTGCACCTCCTCTCTGTAGGCTGTTTCATCATTGTCAGTGATCAGACCTACAACCATCGTATCGTCAGCAAACTTAATGATGGCATTGGAGCTATGTGTCGCCACACAGTCATGTGTGTAAAGGGAATACAGGAGTGGGCTGAGAACACAGCCCTGCGGGGCTCCAGTGTTGAGGGTCAGTGGTGAGGAGATGTTGCTGCCCATTCTAACCACCTGACGTCTGCCTGACAGGAAATCCAGGATCCAGCTGCACAGAGAGCTGTTTAAGCCCAGAGCCCGGAGTTTCTCATCAAGCTTGGAGGGCACTATGGTGTTAAATGCTGAACTGTAGTCTACAAACAGCATTCTCACATATGTGTTCCTTTTTTCCAGGTGGGAAAGAGCAGTGTGTATTGTAGATGCAATAGCATCATCAGTGGAGCGGTTTTTACGGTAGGCAAACTGCAATGGGTCCAAAGAGGTGGGCAGAACAGAGCAGATGTGATCTCTGATCAACCTCTCAAAGCATTTGCTGATGATGGGGGTGAGGGCAACAGGACGCCAGTCATTTAAACAAGTGATTTTGGCTTGCTTCGGTACAGGCACAATGGTTGATGTTTTGAAGCATGTGGGGACTACAGACAGGTTGAAAATGTCCGTAAAAACACCAGCCAGTTGGTTCGCGCATGCTCTGATGACGCGGCCCGGAATGCCGTCTGGACCCGCGGCTTTACGGATGTTCACCCGTCGAAAGGATCGGGTTACATCCGCAACAGAGACGGAGAGTGAACCATCATCTGTAGTATCGGCCGCGAGTGCTCTCTCCGCGAGGGCGGTGTTGTTGTTCTCGAAACGAGCATAAAATGTATTAAGCTCGTCCGGGAGAGAGGCAACGGTGTTCATGGCGGAGTTTTTATTCTGTTTATAGTCCGTGATGATGTTAATTCCCTTCCACATACTTCTGGAGTCAGTGGTGTTGAACTGACCTTCAATTTTGTGCCTGTACTGGCGTTTGGCTGTGCTGATGGATTTACGGAGGGCATAACTGGCTTGTTTACGCTCCTCTGCGTTCCCGGAATTAAAAGCGGTGGTCCGCGCAGTAAGTGCCGCGCGAACATCGCCGTTAACCCAGGGTTTCTGGTTGGGGTAGATCCGTATGTTTTTTGTCGGAACAACGTCCTCTACGCACTTCCTGATGAAACACGTTACGCTATCAGCGTAAACCTCGATGTCGTCATCGGAGGCAGACCGGAACATCTCCCAGTCCGCGTGATCAAAACAGTCCTGTAGCGCAGAGTCTGATTGGTCCGACCAGCACTGGATCATTCTGAGGGCGGGTGATTCCCGTTTCAGTTTCTGCCTGTAAGCGGGCAGAAGCAGAACGGAAGAGTGGTCAGATTTGCCAAATGGTGGGCGGGGGAGGGATTTGTAGCCATCCCGGAAAGGAGAATAGCAATGATCCAAAACCCGGTCCCCTCGTGTGTTAAAGCTGATGTGTTGGTGGTATTTTGGCGCTATTGTTTTGAAGTTGGCTTTGTTGAAGTCCCCGGTAACAATGAACGCGGCCTCAGGGTACGCGGTTTCCTGCTCACTTATACTGCCATACAGTTCCCTAAGTGCCCGGTCTGTGTCGGCTTGTGGGGGGATGTACACAGCAGTGATAATGACCGCTGGGAATTCCCTCGGTAGCCAGAATGGTCGACACAGAAGCATGAGAAATTCCAGATCAGGAGAGCAGAAAGACCTGATAAAATGTACATTCCTCTGATCACACCATGATTTGTTGATCATAAAACATACACCTCCACCTCTGCTTTTACCTGAGAGGTCTTTCGCTCTGTCCGCTCGGTGCACGGAGAAACCCGTGGGTTCGATGGCCGAGTCTGGAATCTCCGCGGACAACCAGGTTTCCGTAAGACAGATAACACAGCATTCTCTCGTCTCTCGTTGGAAAGAGATCCGCGCTCTCAGCTCGCAGAGCTTGTTGTCCAGAGACTGAACATTTGCCAGTAGTATACTGGGTAGCGGGGGGCGATTTGCGCGACGTCTTAATCTGATGAGAACGCCGGCTCTTTTTCCTCTTTTCCTTCTGCGTTTCCGCGGCCTGGCAGCCCAAACAAAGGGCTCCGCTGGCGTGTTTGTAAACCGCGGGTCGGCATTGAGGAATGTGAAGTCCGGTTTTCGGTGTGTGATTGCCGAACCAATGTCCAAAAGCGTTTGTCTGTCGTACACAATAAGGCAGACAACATCCAAGACAAAAAAACACAGAACTGTAAACAAAACAAACAATAAACTGCAGTGTTTTGACGGAGCTCGCGACGCAGCAGCCATACTCGGCGCCATCTTGAGACAACTCGTATTATATACTAGGATATTATATACTAGGTGCAAATTAAAATCCAAATAGACCATACCATTGTGTCCATCATGTTTTGTGCTCATATCATCTCAGACTGGTTTCTTGAACATGACAATGAGTTAGTTCACTGTAATGAATTGGCCTCCACAGTCACCAGATCTTAATCCAATAGAGCACCTTTGGGATGTGGTGGAACGGGAGATTTTCATCATGAAGGTGCTGCCCACAAATGAAGCAACTGTCAATATAGAGGAATGTTTCCAGCACCTTGTTGAATCTGTGTCACTAAGAATTAAGGCAGTTCCCTTATCAAAAGCTGCACTTAATGTTGATTCAGTGCATTGGGAAGGTCTTTTAGTAGTGACCAGCTGTGAATATGTGTGCAACACGTCAATAAAATTGACTAGAATTTATAGCCTCTGTTGGTGACATCATCAGAATGCGCCAGTACCAGGGCTATATATAGATGTGCCACAGGTCTATTGTCTTCAGACCACTCTGTGATGTGTTGTGCTTCTCGAGCCTCTCAAACTCTGTATTTTCCTCTGATAGGAGTTCGATTTGTCAGGCAGTGTGCAGAAATCTTTTTCTTGTTTTCTTCTTTCTACTATCACTTAAGTGTGAAAGACAGAGAAAATGCCTGTTTATACCATATGGCTGAATCGGACACACCAGTTTTGTTTTGTTTGTTTGGGGGAAGAGCACACTGCTCTTGCATTGGAGCGAGGCGGCTGTGAGCATTGTGAGCTGCTCAGAGTTAAGATGCTGCGCACTCGTCTCACTTATTTCCAAGAGCCAGCCCCCACCATTTTGTTGTGGGGCTTACGTATGGATCTGGCTGAGGAGCGAGAGACGGGTTCGTCCCCATCACTCATGCTCTCTCCAGTTCCAACCGGTTCCTCGCATGATCTCGAAGCGCGCCTCGGCACATCTTCAGTTCATGAGAGGGACGATGAATCTCTTGGGACTGCGGAATCTGAGTTGCCTACCTCTGAGCATTCCTCGCGTGATGACAAAATGGTTGAGGAATTGCTCTAGGTGGTTACTCGTGCGGTGGCCAGATTACAATTAGACTGGCCGCATGAACAAGAGACCCCCAAACATTCAAAATTAGAAGACAGATTTCTGTCTGGTGGCTGGGGAATGGGAACTCAAAATCAGTCTCTTTTTGATGACCTCCATGACGATTTGACTCATTCATGGGGGAAACCTTATACTTCTCATATCTTTGTGCCCTCGATGTCGACATATTCGACAATCGTGGGTATACGGTGATGCCATGGGTAGAAGAGACGCTCGCAAGCTATCTCTCGCCTGGTTCGGCATCATCATTAAAAGAACCAACTCTCCCCACAAAGCCACAACGCTTACCTCAACGCTTGTGGGGAAGGCTTATCAGGCAGCAGGTCAGGCTGGTGCCACCCCACACACCATGGTGGTATTAAAGGTGTACCAAGCTGATTCATTAAACGACCTGAGTCAAGGAGTACTATCAACGAGAAGCATACTCAGAGCTTCATCAAGCCACAGATTTATCTCTCCATGTGACCAAGCAGAAGGCTCGCGCTATCGGCCGTTCAATAGCTACTTTGGTCTGCAAGGAGAGGCATCTGTGGCTAAATCTTTCAGGCATTAAGGGTAAGGACAAAGTGTTCCTTCTTGATGCCCCGATCTCACCTTCTGGCCTATTCTATGACTCAATGAATACGGTCATTACCAGCTTTCAGGAGGTATAAAGAAATGAGGAAGCCTTTGTACAATTCCTTCTTCGCCGTACTCAGAGGGAGGGACTGCCGGCCACCCAGCCTCCCCCCCGGTCCTTCTAGAAGGGAGGTCCAATAACAGAGTGTGGCGTATCGTACTCCCCTTTGCAAAGAGTGGGGATCGGCTCGTCGTCCTCAGCAGCCTCCAAAGACCTCAGGACCATTATTTCTAGAAAGAGAAAGTCCTGACGGTCTTGCACCCAGCCCCTCTCGGGATGGGGCATGCAGAACATTTGCCGGAACCCCCATGGAACTTCTCTATTCCTGCCATCTCTGGTGTTTCAGGAGCTAGCTGTTTCCAGCTAAATGATTGGTGTTCCATTGCTTCCTGTTGTCGCCCAGGATGCGGAACATCTGACATTCCCTCAACGGGAAGTATTAAAATTGGTACCCATTTCAGAGAACCTTGCATCATGGAAACTACTGCTGGGTATTTCTATGTGGGTGCTCAGGAAAGTAGAGAAAGGCTACAGAATTCAATTTGTTCGCCGTCCTCCACGTTTCAACGGCGTGGTTTCCACTACCATGAAACTGGAACAAGCACATTTACTGTCACAAGAACTGTAAAATCTCCTAGTCATAGGGGCCATAGAACATGTTCCCCTTCTAGGGAGAGAGTCAGGTTACTACAGCAGTGTGGCAGGGCCGGGTCGTAATGATACACACCTGGTCCCGTATCAGGCTAATCAAGCCTCCGAGAGGGATAAAGGCAGATGGCCGTGGCTGCTCCGTTGGGGTGGACGGTAGTGGCAAGAACTCTACTACGGCGTATCCCTCCTCCTTCCTGGATTTCGGCACCAGTGTAATGGTATTACGGGAAAGGAGGAGGCGAGAACCGGCTTGACAATATAAAAAATTGTTTAATGATAAACTAAAACAAAAGACACAAAACACACACGACGGACATGTTTGTAAACGATCTCTCTCTCTCTCCCTCTCTCTCTCTCTCCTCCGCAGTCGGCCCATATCCCTCTCGGAGGCTTGATTAGCCTGATATGGGACCAGGTGTGCAGGATCACGACCCTGCCCCACCCTCCGCCCTGCCACAAGCAGATACTTCCTGGTTCCCAAGAAGGATGGGGGATTGCGTCCGATCTTATGGGTATATTCCATATTCCTATGGGTCTTCTGAATATGAGACCTTTTCAGTTGTGGCACAAAGCCAGGGGATTTCACACAAGGGCCAATCCCCGAAGGCAGATAAGGGTCACGCACCGTGGGCTAAGTACCCTCTCTACGTGAATCAGACCCCGGTTCCTTGCTTTGGGTCCCACTCTAGGTGCGTCTTGCAGTCGCAGATTGCTAACTACAGACGCTTCCCCATCGGGCTGCGGAGCGGTCTTAAGTGGTCATCCAGCTCAAGGGGAATGGGAGGCCCATCAGATCGATTGGCTCATCAACTGTCTCGAGTTGATGGCTGTATTTCTGGCCCTGATATAATTCCTCCAGCATTTGAGAGGCTGCCATGTTATGGTGCGGGTGGACAAAACAGTGGCAGTCTCTTACATAAACCATCAAGGAGGTCTACGGTCACACCATGATTAGGAGACAAGGATTTGGTATATGAGGAACGAATATGGCTACTGTATGTGACTAAGCAGTAGGCTATGAATGCATAAACCTTGTGTTTGTTTATTGTGTGTGCTTACTCATGGTTTATGAGGACATGATTTGGTATATGAGGACTGAATATGGCTACTGTATGTGACTAAACAGTACACTATGGCTGCATAAACGTTGTGTGTTTATTGTGTGTGTGCTTACTCATGGTTTAGGAGGACATGATTTGGTATATGAGGACCGAATATGGCTACTGTATGTGACTAAACAGTACACTATGGCTGCAGAAACGTTGTGTGTTTATTGTGTGTGTGCTTACTCATGGTTTAGGAGGACATGATTTGGTATATGAGGACCGAATATGGCTACTGTATGTGACTAAACAGTACATTATGGCTGCATAAATGTTGTGTGTGTTTATTGTGTGTGCGCTTACTCATGGTTTAGGAGGACATGATTTGGTATATGAGGAACGAATATGGCTACTGTATGTGACTAAACAGTAGGCTATGAATGCATAAACCTTGTGTGTGTTTATTGTGTGTGCTTACTCATGGTTTGAGGACATGATTTGCTATATGAGGACCAAATATGGCTACTGTATGTGACTAAACAGTACACTATGGCTGCAGAAACGTTGTGTGTTTATTGTGTGTGTGCTTACTCATGGTTTAGGAGGACATGATTTGGTATATGAGGACAGAATATGGCTACTGTATGTGACTAAACAGTACACTATGGCTGCATAAACATTGTGTGTGTTTATTGTGTGTGCTTACTCATGGTTTATGAGGACATGATTTGGTATATGAGGACCGAATATGGCTACTGTATGTGACTAAGCAGTACACTATGGCTGCATAAACGTTGTGTGTGTTTACTGTGTGTGCTTACTCATGGTTTATGAGGACATGATTTGGTATATGAGGACCGAATATGGCTACTGTATGAGACTAAGCAGTACAATATGGCTGCATAAACGTTGTGTGTTTATTGTGTGTGCTTACTCATGGTTTATGAGGACATGATTTGGTATATGAGGACCGAATATGGCTACTGTATGTGACTAAGCAGTACACTATGGCTGCATAAACGTTGTGTGTTTATTGTGTGTGCTTACTCGTGGTTTATGAGGACATGATTTGGTATATGAGGACCGAATATGGCTACTGTAAGTGACTAAACAGTACACTATGGCTGCATAAACGTTCTGTGTGTTTATTGTGTGTGCTTACTCATGGTTTATGAGGACATGATTTGGTATATGAGGTCCGAGTATGGCTACTGTATGTGACTAAACAGTACACTATGGCTGCATAAACGTTCTGTGTGTTTACTGTGTGTGCTTACTCATGGTTTATAAGGACATGATTTGGTATATGAGGACCGAATATGGCTACTGTATGTGACTAAACAGTACACTATGGCTTCATAAACGTTGTGTGTGTGTTTACTGTGTGTGCTTACTCATGGTTTATGAGGACATGATTTGGTATATGAGGACCGAATATGGCTGCTGTATGTGACTAAGCAGTACACTATGGCTGCATAAACATTGTGTGTGTTTATTGTGTGTGCTTACTCATGGTTTATAAGGACATGATTTGGTATATGAGGACCAAATATGGCTACTGTATGTGACTAAGCAGTACACTATGGCTGCATAAACGTTGTGTGTTTATTGTGTGTGCTTACTCATGGTTTATGAGGACATGATTTGGTATATGAGGACCGAATATGGCTGCTGTATGTGACTAAGCAGTACACTATGGCTGCATAAACATTGTGTGTGTTTATTGTGTGTGCTTACTCATGGTTTATGAGGCCATGATTTGGTATATGAGGACCGAATATGGCTACTGTATGTGACTAAACAGTACACTATTGCTGCATAAATGTTGTGTGTGTTTATTGTGTGTGCTTACTCATGGTTTATAAGGACATGATTTGGTATATGAGGACTGAATATGGCTACTGTATGTGACTAAGCAGGACACTATGGCTGCATAAACGTTGTGTGTTTATTGTGTATGCTTACTCATGGTTTATGAGGACATGATTTGGTATATAAGGACCGAATATGGCTACTGTATGTGACTAAGCAGTAGGCTGTGAATGCATAAACGTTGTGTGTGTTTAGTGTGTGCTTACTCGTAGTTTATGAGGACATGATTTGGTATATGAGGACCGAATATGGCTACTGTATGTGACTAAGCAGTAGGCTGTGAATGCATAAACGTTGTGTGTGTTTAGTGTGTGCTTACTCGTAGTTTATGAGGACATGATTTGGTATATGAGGACCGAATATGGCTACTGTATGTGACTAAGCAGTACACTATGGCTGCATCAACGTTGTGTGTTTATTGTGTGTGCTTACTCATGGTTTATGAGGCCATGATTTGGTATATGAGGACCGAATATGGCTACTGTATGTGACTAAACAGTACACTATTGCTGCATAAACGTTGTGTGTGTTTATTGTGTGTGCTGACTCATGGTTTATGAGGACATGATTTGGTATATGAGGACCGAATATGGCTACTGTATGTGACTAAGCAGTAGGCTGTGAATGCATAAACATTGTGTGTGTTTAGTGTGTGTGCTTACTCATGGTTTATGAGGACATGATTTGGTATATGAGGACCAAATATGTCTACTGTATGTGACTAAACAGTATACTATGGCTTCACAATGTTTCATCCCATATTGGGTCCTCATATACCAAATTTATGGCCTCATTAAACATGAGTAAGCATACACAAACACACACAAGCTTTATAAAACAGTAGCAATAAGATACTCTCACTTCAGATCATGTTAAAGCACTTAATGTGTGTCAAACTAAGTTGACATTGTATTGACAAACCTCTTCAGGAGGGGCAGTGGGTGAGTCGACTTGGTCCTGGAATGTACCTGGAGCCATGGGCTGATGGAGAGGCAGAAAGAGAGAAACAAAGAGAGACAACAAAGTTATCTCAATGGAATTATTTGCTACAGAAATACAGTTTTCTACAAACACAGAATTTGACACATTTGGTAGGAATTAATTTAACTTTTAGAAATTAATTGTCATTAATTTTGTCAGCACCATAGTTTGACAATTCATACTACATTTGTATTATCAAACCTTTTTAGTAGAGGCGGTGGAAGGGATGGTGTGGCCCTGGACTGTAGCTGGAGCCATGGGGGGCTGGGGGAGTGAGAGAGATTCTATGCATTCAACACTACTCACTATTAAAAATACTTTATTCAATAATAGTCAGTGGTACTCAAACCTTGGACATTTCCTGTCCATGGCAGGAATGTCGTGGCAAATCAACATCTCCATAGTCATAAGTAATCTCTTGAACTTCCCTTCCGTCCATAATGGCCAATAAAAAAAGCTGGGTCATACCATCCACTTCTTTTTCATCTTTGGATTGGGTTTCTGATCATCATTCACTAGTCTCCCAAATGATCGGTCAACCATTGAAGCATCAATGCTAAAGGGGTCAGAAAAATCAACTGTTAAAATTGTTAACTAAAATTAAGCTCTAGAAGAGAACACATGTTTAGGAAGCATTTCAGCCTGCCCCAGATATCTGCATGTGTTATTTGGCTTAATTTCAAAAGATGCACATGGGCTAACATACAGTACAATACGGGCTACTCACCAGGGTAGGGCTTAGTAACTAGTAGGGTTGCAACGGTATGAGATATTCACGGTATGATAACCGTCTCAGAAAATATCACTGTATCACGGTATTACACAATTACTATTATCAGTGAAAACAGAAGGGTTATTTTATGTATTTATTTATTTTTGAGCAAACACTTTATTATAATTGAAACTTTAAACGATTTATTTTATTGAAGTGTAAAAAAAAGTGTCCCTTTTGAAAATAAAATAAACTGAATAAATAAGTAAACGAACAGAATTATAATAAATCGAATTATAAACATGATAAAAATAGCATGTAACTATAACATGTTAGTTTACATGTTAAATTAACTACATAATGAAAAATAACACCAGCTGTGTGAGGTTTTGAAGTAATGTCCTATGATTATTAACAGTTAACATATACTGCTCCTGTCTGTAGCTTTAACTCTGTGCTCCTCAACTGGATTTGAAGTAATGTATGATTATTAACAGTTAACATATACTGCTCCTGTCTGTAGCTTTAACTCCGTGCTCCTCAACTGGATTTGAAGTAATGTCCAATGATTATTAACAGTTAACATATACTGCTCCTGTCTGTAGCTTTAACTCCGTGCTCCTCAAATGGATTTGAAGTAATGTCCGATGATTATTAACAGTTAACATATACTGCTCCTGTCTGTAGCTTTAACTCCGTGCTCCTCAACTGGATTTGAAGTAATGTCCAATGATTATTAACAGTTAACATATACTGCTCCTGTCTGTAGCTTTAACTCCGTGCTCCTCAAATGGATTTGAAGTAATGTCCGATGATTATTAACAGTTAACATATACTGCTCCTGTCTGTAGCTTTAACTCTGTGCTCCTCAACTGGATTTGAAGTAATGTCCTATGATTATTAACAGTTAACATATACTGCTCTTGTCTGTAGCTTTAACTCTGTGCTCCTCAACTGGATTTGAAGTAATGTCCTATGATTATTAACAGTTAACATATACTGCTCCTGTCTGTAGCTTTAACTCTGTGCTTCTCAACTGGATTTGAAGTAATGTCCAATGATTATTAACAGTTAACAAATACTGCTCCTGTCTGTATCATTAACTCTGTGCTCCTCAACTGGATTTGAAGTAATGTCCTATGATTATTAACAGTTAACATATACTGCTCCTGTCTGTAGCTTTAACTCTGTGCTCCTCAACTGGATTTGAAGTAATGTCCTATGATTATTAACAGTTAACATATACTGTAGGTGCGTGACATCACAGCCAGACTGATTTTACATTGGACATCAAGTGTCGACCTGCTATAGATTAAAAATAACCTGTATTTAATGTATAGTTTTGTTCATGGTTTTCCAGTACAAGGACATGCATCAAGTGACATTATTTTTCTTGTTGATGTCAAAATCAATAGGAAGTTTTCTCCCCCCCTTTTAACAATTGAAGAACATATTTACATATATGAGCCCATTATTATCCCATTTGTTAACTAATATTACATATTTATACACATATTACACAGAAGGAAATGCTCCTCATTATCATGGTTATGTCAGTGTGCTAGTCTTAAATAATATTAGTAATAATAATAAATTATTGCATTTACGAAAAATCAATTCCAGCTGAAACACATCTTGAAACTTTAATCTGTTGATATAAAATGAGGTGTAATATATTCTACCTTTAGATTATTTCATATGAAACTATATAATAATATAGTATAAAAATACAGTATAAAAAAATATAACAGTTACTTTTACTCATGTAAAATCATGAAACAAATTTGTAAAGGTGTGTAAAGACTTTACAAGAAGAAGGACACGGGAACAGGGTTCAAACACAAAGGTGAGGCTCTTTAATCACGGGGTGTAGACAGACAGGGGTAGTGCAAATACGTGCTATACATAAACGTTTCTAAACTTAAACTAACAATTTGGTGTTATCTCTCTGTTGCCAACACTGGACTGGCAGCTCTCTCTCTCGACTGGAGGCACTGGTGCTCTTTTATGCCGCTCTCCCCATACTCACTGAAATTAGAGACAGGTGTTAGACATAATTTAGCTCAGGTGTGTTGTGGCAAAAACAATAATTAACAATAATTAGCATCACAGCATAAGAGACATCAAGATTCAAATTGTATTTTAAAAGATATTTTATTCTTTTAAAAGAGGCTTGTTCACAAAAAAGTACCACGACAGCTACCTCGTGGTAGGAGCAAGACCTGACCACACTAAAACAGACAGCCCTCTTATACCCCTGACTTCAAAGTCTCTTCTTCTGTAATTTTCCACTCACCCCCCCCCCCCCCTCCCCGTAAACCAGATCTCACCCCCCCCCCCCAGTAAACCAGATCTGCCCCCCCCCCCCCCCCCTTTACTGTCTTTACTGTCTTCACACCTGTGAGGTCAAAAGCTAGATAACCCCCCTGGGTTTTACTGTCTTCACACCCATGAGGTCAAAAGGTCTATATTTATGGATAAATAATCCCTCTGTCCTTCCTGAATACAAATTACCCATACTAAAGAGTTAAAACTCTTTCTGATCATTTGTTTTGTGTGTCCTTTGTTCCTACCAGGAGCATACATACATTCAATGAGAGAAACACATGATTGAATCGAAAGAAACCCACCCAATGTCTAAGAAAGTAAATAAGAAAAAAAAGAAAATTAAATAAAATATAAATTTTTCCACAACAATTCCTCCTCTTTATCATTCTCTGATAAACGATTTGGTTTCATTAACATTAGGTTTGAGCAACTTAACATGATTATAATACAAAAAAGAAAAAGAAAACATCACTCAACATTAAACCCAAAAATGGTTACAATCATTTCAAGTCTTTACATCACAGTTATACTCTTCATGTCTGATTTTCGTATACCTGATCACTCTACTTAAACTTTGGAAAGAAGATTTTAAAAGCAAAAAGCTTGTAGCAAATAAAAATAAGAAAAATAAAAATAAAAATAAAAAAAATAAATAAAAATCCCTCATTTCAAACACTCTCGTCACTCTCATAATCATCACATTTGTGTGCATCATCTATCGGATAAACGGTCAATTTTACTGCTTGTATGGACATCCCAGCCCTGACCAATCTCTGTACTGAATTGGAAACACATCTCATACTGCATGGCAAGCAGAACAGAATCAGAATTCCTATCACTACAATTGGCAGAACAGTTTGAATTATCCAGTACATTCATCCTCCCCACAAAGACATAATCCACCCGGCCCACTGGTTGTCAGTCCGTTCAGGTTCTTTTACGGCCTCTCTCATGTGTTCAATTATGTTGGTTATATTATCACTGTAATCAGGAATGTTAAAACAACAAGACACCCCCAGCATTTTACAGACTCCGGCCATTTTCTGCCGTAAGTGTATCAAGAACTAAACGGTTCTGGCTTGCACTTGGTGTTTGGGCTCGATCTTGGGGCTTATTGTTGAACTTGTTGTTGTTGAGGCTCCTCCTCCTGTTGCCCTTCCGATATGGGCAGAACTCTCCTGCAGTGGTTGGCGTGCACCCACGTAGCTCTCTCTCCGACCTTCACCGCTGTGTGTGTTGTCAGCAAGACTTGGTACGGTCCTCGCCAACGTTTCGCCCTCCAGTTCTTCCTTCTCAGGTCACGAATTACCACGTAATCCCCCGGCCTGATCTTATGCAGGAACGTCTCAGCAACTTTCCACTGGGCAGCTTTGACCTGCACAGAAATCTTGGACAACAGACACGACATTTCTTTGCAGTAATTCAACATCTCATTTTCACACACATCTGTTGATGGAAGCCTGCGTTATTCCCCCCTCTACTCCCATGAATGGTGGTCTACCAAAGAGAATTTCAAATGGGCTCAAATTTGTTTTGACTCTCTTTCTCATTCTCATGTACATTAGCACGGTTGGGAGTGCTTTCACCCATGAGAGTCCAGTTTCCTCACAACACTTTGCCAATTTGTTCTTTACCATCTGGTTCTCACGCTCCACAGCACCTCCGCTGGCGGCGTGATAGGCACAATGTGTTCTCATATCAATTCCTAAGAACTGACCCACCTACTTTATTGCCTCATTGACAAAGTGTGTTCCGCTGTCAGAACTGATTTTTCTTGGAATTCCCCATCTCGGAACAATCTCGGTTAGCAGAGCCTTGGCTACTGCTGCCGCATCTTGTTTCGAGGTTGGGAAGGTCTCGACCCATTTGGACCACATGTCAACCATTACTAGGCAATATTTCTGCTTCCCACAAGGGGTCAATTCAATGAAATCGATCATTAAGTACTCGAACGGCCCTTTTGGGGCTGGCTGAGATACCAGCCGTGTTTTAACGCCTCGTGCCACATTGTGTGTATTACAAATAACACATCTTTTGCAAAAAATTCTCAGCGAATATTGTGAAGCCCTTGGTAAACCACAATTCTTTCATTTGTGCAATCATTCCCCCTTTTGACACATGATCTAAACCATGCGTCAATTTAGCATAATGTTGAAAGAAATGTTTGGGTAAACAGGGCGTTTCATCAACTGATGTCCACACTCTATCTACAAGGCTGCAGCCTGACGCCTTCCAGTTGTTTTTCTCAGCTCCTGTGGAAAAAGACTGCATGCTCTGTAAACAAGGAGAAATGTCGAGGTTAATGTCAACTTGTGCGCAAGTGGTGCTTTTACGATCATCTTTAGTTTGATCCGCTGCCGCTGCTTTTGCAGCCATATCAGCTCTGGCATTTCCTGTTGAAATGAAACTTTTATCGTTAGTATGCGCTGCGCACTTACAAATCGCAATTTTGTCTGGCAACAGAATGGCCTCGAGGAGGTCCGATACCAGAGACGCGTTTAGTATCGGGCGCCCATCTGACTTCAAAAATTTCCTGTGCTTCCACAAAGCACCAAAGTCATGCGTGACTCCAAAAGCATAACGCGAGTCTGTGTAAAATCGTCACACATTTATCCGTCATCAGTTTACATGCTTCAGTCAGCGCGACCAGTTCAGCTGCCTGCGCAGAATAATGTGATGGTAATTTGAAAGACATCAGAGTTTCAAATTCAGTCGTTACTGCATAACCAACTTTATTCTGTCCTGTTTGTTGATCTTTTGACGCAGACCCATCAACAAACAGGACATTCTGGAAAGGTCTGGACGTGGTGTGCACACCTGTTCGAGCGCTGACAGACAACAATGATGTTCCTCGCCATCCTCCTGTGTGGGCAGAAGGGTGGCAGGATTCAAAGTTGTGCATCTTTTCACAGTTATGTTTGGCATGTCCAACAAAATTGTATGATACCTCAGCCATCGGGCTGTAGACAAATGTGACGTTCTCTGCTCTTGCAAAATCATGGAGACTGCATGTGGAACCATTAAGGTTAAATCTGAATATCCCACAAACTCTCTGGAGGCCATCACAGCCAGCTCAGCTGCTGCCACTGCCCTGAGGCAATGCGGAAGTCCTGCAGCTACAGCATCGAGTTTCGTTGAAAAATAGGCCACAGGTCGCAGTCTGTCACCATGAGTCTGCAAGAGAACAGAAGTCATGAAATTATTCTTTTCATCGTACAAACGGGCGGTTTATGACAGGAAGGCCTAACGTTGGAGCCATAGCCAATTGCACTTTCATGTTATCAAACGCTTCCTCAGCCCCACTTGTCCAAACAAGTCTGTCACATGACCTCAGCCCTTTCCCTGTGGTTAGGGTTCGCAAAGGCTGTTCAAAAATGGCATAATTGGGAATGAACGTACGGCAGTAAGCACACATCCCCAAGAATGACAGCATGTGTTTCTTTGTAACTGGTTTTGGCACCTCTTTTATGGCCCGCACCCGTTTCTCAGACAGTGCTTTGCTGTTAGGTTTGATAACATGGGCCAGGAATGGTTTCACAATAGCAGTTACAGTTCTCAAAAATTGCACATCAAAACCGCAGTTTGATTTAAATGCTCCAACACTTTTGCTCTGTGCTAGGTCTGTATCAATTTCAACCCAGTTTGTAGCCTGCAAACAGTCATTCACAAAAAGCCCCAATTCTGTCCATTGCTTATTCGTGCCCTTGGACACAGATAATTGAGGAACACTGTCTCCTGCCATTAAATAACACGGCAATTGTGTTTTTTTGTTTTTGTTTTTTTTTTCATTCAAACACGCATACAACGCACACACATTCTCTGTCCAGAAAATCTTGTCAAATTTCACACTTTCATTCTCCCCTCCACTAAACCAACTTTCTTCACGCTCATTTACGACATGTGACGTACAATGCATTCTATCAGGCATCATAAACTCTGTGTTGACTGGTGTTATTCGATCTTTAGCCAATTTCAAAATCATCTCTGCCCAATCAACATCTTTTATCTGCCATTCGTAAGCCCACTGCGGCTCAAATTTAGAACATGTAATTTTGTGGTGCTTCCTCAATGCTGATTCCGGAGAAATCAGCACAGAGGATCAAATTTAATTCACACATTAAATCTCTGGCCATTAGCGGCGCGGGACAATTGGCCGACCAGAGAAACTCGTTGTGGCACGGTGGAGGGCGGGACCGGCGCGTGATTACGCACGCCCGGTCCCGTATCAGGCTAAATTGAGCCGTCAAGAGGGATAAAGGCCACTCGCAGATGGCGATCGAGAGAGAGAGCTTAATCAGCAGACATGTCTGCTGTCCTATGTGTTTGTTTTAAGTTCGTCATTAAATTATTATTTATGTTGACAAGCCGGTTTCTCGCCTCTTCCTTGCCCATGAATATGATCTGTCTTTACATTGGTGCCGAAAGCCCGGGAAGGAAGAGGGATACGCCGTAGCGGAGTTCTCGCCACTTCTCAATGGAGCAGCCGCGGCCATCTGCCGGGAGACGGAGGAGCCCAGCCACCTGGACGCGGAGGAACGGCCGCCGACCGCGAGGGGAGGAGGGGCTCCTGGCCGACCGCCTGGAGCGGTTAGGGCCGCTGCCAGGGGCGGGGGAGTCCCCTAGTAGCCGTTGGAACGCGGCGGGGTTGGAGACCGCCGACCGCGTGCGGGGAGGGGCTCGCCGCCGACCGCCTGAAGCGGGAGAACCGCTGCCAGGGGCGGGGGGAGGCCCCTTCGACACCCCGGGAACGCGGCGGGGCGTTCCGTCCGCCAGGGGCTGAGGACTGCCTCCGATCTGCCCGGAGAGGGGCGGCTGTTGTCCTGTAGAGGGTGGAGAAGTGGCTGAGGAACGAGCTACGGCGTATCAGAGAACCGGCGAGTACGTTTTTTTTTTCTTTCTTTCCTTTAATCTCTCTCTCCTCTCTCTCTCGATACCGCTCTGCATTGGCCTTTTCCCTCTTTTTTAAATTGTGGTGTTTGTGGGAGGGGAGGTACTGCCCAGTGCAGGAACCCTCCCCCCCCCCCCCCTATTTTTAATTGTTGTTTCCCTCCCCTTGCCCCCTCCCTCGTCCAGGCTGATGGGGATGACCCGCCGGCAGACCGCGCGGGAGGCGCCCCCCCCCCCAGGGGATGTATGTCAGGCCGGGGGTCCCCAGCCTGAGAGAACGGGGGAGGAGTGTGGCACGGTGGAGGGCGGGACCGGCGCGTGATTACGCACGCCCAGTCCCGTATCAGGCTAAATTGAGCCGTCAAGAGGGATAAAGGCCACTCGCAGATGGCGATCGAGAGAGAGAGCTTAATCAGCAGACATGTCTGCTGTCCTATGTGTTTGTTTTAAGTTCGTCATTAAATTATTATTTATGTTGACAAGCCGGTTTCTCGCCTCTTCCTTGCCCATGAATATGATCTGTCTTTACACTCGTGTTTCAGAGTTCGACCCCCCTCTGTCTCACACTCTAAGGGCACGGTGAATCGTTCAGAGATCAAATGGCCCGAAGCCGAAGTGCTTTCATACACTTTTCTTGTCATTTTAGGCACACATGGCAAGTCACATGGTCGTAAAGTGATAATTGAAGCTCCCGAATTGACCAGAAAGTTAATTACTATCATTGGGTATTTTGGCATTTGAGAAAACCCTGTGCTTTTGTACATTTTCAAACATTCATCGGAAACACTGCTCAAAATTTCATCATTCACAACATTGCTCAAAACACACAAAGATTTGCAAGCAGATTCTTCATTGCAGATAGCAGAATGTAAATCAGTGTATGTGTTTGTGTGTGTGTCGTGTTTGCGTGTTAGTAATAAAAAAATATGGTCACTTCCCTGTCTTGTGGTCAGCCACTGATTGCCCTGAACCAGACCCTCTCCGTCCTGCTCTCTGTTCCTTTCGTTTCAATCCGACTTCAGATTCGGGCACGCACTGCTCCAATGCCCGTCTCTCCTGCACACTCAGCATTTGGTACAGTCTCTGATCGTATGGTTGTTTGTAGCACACATATAGCACCGCCATTTCCTTCCATCACCTCTTCCTCTAGCCTTTTGTTGAGTTTCAGGCTTGTTTGTTTCACATTGCACAACTGCCATTATGAGTGGTTTTCGGTCTTTCTTTTCCTGCAGCTGATCTTCGGCGTGTATAGCGTGCATCAGGGCTGAAGTTAAGCGCCCGTTCTTCCACTCTATGTAACTTGCCTTCACTCCTCTTGAAATTTCTGGTCTCAGTCCTTTTAGAAAATAACCTGCAGGAGGCTTTCCCCACGTACTTTTCCGCTTCCCCACGTACTTTTCCCTCTGATTCCCTCTTGATTCCCTCTGTCCTCAGGCTCCGTCAAGCGGCTGTGTTTTCCAAATGTTTCAAAAAGTCTGTAGTAATAGTTGCTGACAGGTCTTTCTGAATCAGTTGTCCTGGGAACCATTTCAGACGCGTCCCCGAAAACTTTCTTCTTCTTCTTTGGTGTTTATTGGCGGTTGACAACCTATCTTGTTGGTGCATTACCGCCACCAACGAAAACTTTCTGTTCTTCGTTCTCTTCCCTTTCTTCTTCGCTGCCTGTGGCAGCGGGCGCTGAGGATTCTACCGCCACCTGCTGTACTGGAGGTGATGGTGCTCGTGGAAATTCTTGCGCTTGAATCACGTGCGCTGTTGCTCGTGCTGGTCTTCGGATCGGAGAGCAGTCGAGATCGTGGTCCAGTTTCAGGGCTCTCAGCTCCGCCACGGGGTAGTGATGGTTATATGCTGGCGGCACCAAGACAATCTCGGTTACATTTTGGAAAACACAAACACACTGTTTATTAGTAGTATTCTGCTCTGGAGAGCCGTTTTCTCACACACATCCTCATTCATTCCTTTGCTTAATTCATTCTGCATTTGCTTTCGTTCTCTTCTGTCGGCTTCCTCAATCCAACAATCTATAGTCTGCTCACATTCTTCACACACATGACGAAAACAACCGCAACAACTCTGTTGCTTTTCACTGCTTTTTTTAATTGACTTTTTCACAACATTCAGTCTTATTTTGCTCAGTGTCCCTTCTTCGGGAAAATCATGATATTTGATCAACTTTTCTATGTCCAGCATAGATTTATGTCCGTAATTCTTTTTCATTTGACCGAAAACTGGTGTGTAAAAATTATCTAGTTTAGGCCTACTGTTAGATGACCTCATAGCTGATCTTATCTCTCCTGGATTTTCCGTCGACGCGCGTCTAATAATCTGTCAAACGTCTTCAACAGATTCGACTTTGTCACCTCAAATCGGCAAGGGTAGCAAATATGCTTCTGAAATTATGGTTTACTCAAAACCTTTCCGTGAGCGTTTCCAGTGCTCGTTTTGATTCTGATTCACCTAATTAATCAGGTGTGGCTCTTCCGTCCACATTTACGAGCTAATTTTCGGCATAAAATTGACTTGACTTCCTCAGGTTACAATTTGCCCCTCGAAAAACTTCTCTGCTCATACCAAAGAGATAGTTCTAGCCACTATGGTTCACTCACAGTCAAATCAAATTACACAACACCAAGTAAAATAATTTTACTGTCTCTTACCCGAGATGCTTTTACTGCCACCGGGTTCTTTCTGATCTCAGTCGAGTCACTCCTGGCCCTGAAAGCAGTTTGGCTCTTCTCTCTCAATTTTCGAGGTAAGACCAGAAGCCTGATGCTTCTAGGATGATCAGTCGTCAAATCTGCTGTCTTCAGGACCAGAAGAAACTGCCGTGAGATCCCACTTCTGACACCAATTGTTGTGGCAAAAACAATAATTAACAATAATTAGCATCACAGCATAAGAGACATCAAGATTCAAATTGTATTTTAAAAGATATTTTATTCTTTTAAAAGAGGCTCGTTCACAAAAAAAAAGTACCACGACAGCTACCTCGTGATAGGAACGAGACCTGACCACACTAAAACAGACAGCCCTCTTATTCCCCTGACTTCAAAGTCTCTTCTTCTGTAATTTTCCACTCACCCCCCCCCCCCCCCCCCCGTAAACCAGATCTGACCCCCCCCCCCCCCACCCCCTTTACTGTCTTTACTGTCTTCACACCTGTGAGGTCAAAAGCTAGATAACCCCCCTGGGTTTTACTGTCTTCACACCCATGAGGTCAAAAGGTCTATATTTATGGCTAAATAATCCCTCTGTCCTTCCTGAATACAAATTACCCATACTAAAGAGTTAAAACTCTTTCTGACCATTTGTTTTGTGTGTCCTTTGTTCCTACCAGGAGCATACATACATTCAATGAGAGAAACACATGATTGAATCGAAAGAAACCCACCCAATGTCTAAGAAAGTAAATAAGAAAAAAAAGAAAATTAAATAAAATATAAATTTTTCCACAACAGGTGCAAGCGCCCTTACCGCTTTCTCCCCTTCGGACGGGCGCTTGACCACGCCCCCGCTGCCACAAGGTGATAGTGTGTAATTTATTTATTTATTTTGGCGCAGAACACAGTTGCGCTCTTCCTCCTCAGTGCTGTTTGGCATGTAAGGGCTGTCTACTGTTTGAGAGGTTCGAATTGACAATCTCCGTAACATTTTAAACTAGAAAAGTCTCACTTGAATTGAAATTGGTCACATCAGTTTTGAGGTCTGTGCTCCGCAATATCGAGGGAAGCCTAGTTGTTGCATGTGCGTGCCAGAGAGCAGAGCAGATCATGATCGTGAGAGCGTTACGCTCATGAGAAAGTGCAGATGAGAAGCCTTTAGCTGTTTGCGAGATTACCATTAAATCTGCCTCGGCAGTCCTAAATACTCGATCACATGGGAGAACTATGGCATTGTTCTTTCCCTGCTGTCCACGACCCTGTCCGAATAAACCAGTTCAGAAACACTGCTTTAACTCACACACAAACTCATGTCAGACCCCCTCGCTTCACTTCTCTCTGACATTTTCTCCGCTGCATGTTTGTGTGTGTGACGCAAGTTAACGAGTCTGACAGACTGTCGAGGAGGAAAGGAGACGCGCACACGCATGTGAGATTCTCCGTCCGGTTGCATTTTTTTCTCAATACCGTAGATAAGCAAATGTAAATGGTATGATAACCGTCAAATTTTAAACCGTGGTATACCGCTGCAACCCTAATAACTACTAGTTAGTAAGTCGGTGCTTAATTAGGATCATAGTTTGACATTTCAAAGACTTCCTGTTTTGTATTGTTACGGTTGTGACGTAATGCAGCTATGTTGTTTCTGCTGTTGTTGCTGCTGTCTCTTTCTCCTTTAGGATTGGTCCTGGATCTAATGCAACGCTATTGGTGGTTGGATCAAAGAAGAGGTCTGGACCATAAATTCCCCGGAATTCCTCTAGAGGGTGTTCTCTGCCTTTGATTGCACCTGGTGTTGTATTGTGTGTTTTTCAGCCGGTGAAAAATGTAGAGTGTGATTCGTGCTCTTAGCTTGTGTTAACAGAGTATTGTTTAGCTACTTTGATACTGTGTGATCTGTACTTAGAACATCAGTGCCAATGATCTCATCTGTAATTGTTGTGTGTATGAGAAGCCGTAGGGGGTGAGTGCCTTGTTTTTTTTGTAGGCCGAAAGGCCGTTATTTTTCTCCTGTTTATTGTGCTAGTTAAGGAGATAGGGTATTTCATTGTATGTTTTGTTTCTTTTAATTGATTCGTAGGGAAGGTAGTTTTTTTTTGTGGTAAAGTTAGTTCCGTTTGGTTTATTGTTTTGGCATTAGCTCACCCCTGAAGATCTTGCTTCTAATCATTTCCTCTGTTTGTTTGATTCTTTGTTTCCGTATTTTCAAGATATTGTTTTGTGAATGTTAAAACAATGCTGCTCTGAAAACAAACCAGAGAGCAAGAAAATAACAATAAACTCAAGCTAACTAGAGGAATTGGTTTTGTTGTTTATGTTACCCCCTGACCTAGACCAGGGACCGTAACAGTATACACCATGCATTTGAGAGTCCATTTTATTTGCATCATTCAAAAGTCTAACTTTACAGGTAATAAGCCTGTTATAGAATTTAACTGTGAATTGCAAGATAGGCAGACATACTTGAGCTGGTCAAGGGGTTGTATCACAAGATATAACACATTGTGACATATAAGTTTAACCTCTATAGAGGAGCCTATTAGAAAGTATTGTAAAGAAAGACAGTTATGTTCTCTATATATTTAATGAATTTCTTCCTACTTTTTGTTCATTGCTGCACTTAGGTCACTGCAACTCCAGCAGATGTAGAGAGAATCTTCACTATTCCCAGCATCCCAAGGTGATTACACTTGGTAAGGTTATGAAAATTATTTCATTAGTTGATACTATGGCTGAGATTATGATCAGATGGTGGGTCTGTACAACACCAGCTTTAAGCTCTTACACATAGGCTGAACATAGCCTGTGACAATACTAAAAAGCTGCTGTGATGGTGTTTGTTGCAGGAGATTCTGTTCTCCAAGCAAAAATATGGATGCTAACTATGGAGGGCAGAGTCATCATCCAGCCGCAGGTGCTAACAGATTTTTCATCAGCATTAGCTGTCCTGTTTGGCTGCTACTATGTATTCAATGTGCAGTACAAGGAAGAGGCGGCCAGTACACTGCAGTTTATTCAGAGGTTCGTACATTAAATAATTCAAAAGCAGAATAACAACAATTGTTAAATGACAGTGTGACAACAAATTGCGCAGAATTTATATTCCTAATTTGGGTTAGGGTCCACTTTGATATACATTTTATTGATCAAATATAATATAAATTCTGTGTAAGCACATTGAGAGCAATGAAAAAAAACTGTGGTCAAATTCCTTGTATGTGTACAAATACTTGGTCATTAAAGTTGATTCTGATTCTCATTTTGATATTAACCGTCAATGTAGTAGATGAGGGATGTGAAGTGTATTGGTGGGAAAATGGACAGTGATTTTGTTGTAATGCCAACCTATCTAGGCTGAAAAAGGGCAGCTCTGTGGTAAGCATTGTTGCCTCGAAGTAAGAACATCCTGGGTATGCATCTGCTGGCCAGCTAGGGCCTTTCTTTGAGTTTCCTCCCATTGCTATACTTTTTCCCCACATGTATGTTAGGTTAATTAGTGAATCTAATGTATCTTTTTATATATTTTTTTTAAAATTGATTTTTTATTTTTTTTTCTTCAAATGAGGGTTGCAGCATAAAGTAACCCAAAATATATTTTGTTGTAATGATGGAGATTCAGTGATGTGAATGTCATGGATCATCAGCTAATTATGTACTTTACCTGTAGGTATTCAGTACATATTGCTTTTATTGGTCCCGAAGTGCATACATTATGGAGTTATGACAGTTGGAGAAACACTGGTTTGAGAAATAATGTATTTTTTCTTGTGCTTGCAGGTTAATTCTGAGAATCAACCCTGATGGCACCAAATAGCAATCAAAGTCACACATCAGCCAAAAATCTGGATAGAGGATGCAAAGAAAAAGCATCAGTCTGAATCTCCCTGTGGCATCTCTCATCAGAGAGATTGTTGACTTTTATTGGCAAAATTACTAAACAAGTAACAACAAACTGATTTATTGCATTTTATTTTGGCTTGTATCACTTTGAAAAAGTGTATGTTTTAGCTATGTTACATTACAGATACATAGGAACTTGTTTTACTAAGTAAATGTACTGTACTGTATTGTCAAAAAAGACAATAAGTGTAAAATTATATGCATGAGTAATTGTGATTTTTTTTTGTGGGGGGGGGGGGGGGGTGTTGCTACAATTAGATTCTTACAGGTGGAAAACAAATTCAAATGAAATCTTAACTAAATAAAATTTAAATTCAATGAATTATAAATGAAAATACAGTACATATGCTGTAAATGAAAATACAGTAATATTACTGTAAATGAAAATACAGTAATATTACTGTAAATAATTTTACAGTAACTTACTGGCATCCAGCTGCCAGTAAGTTACTGTAAAATTTACAGCAAACTTTTTACAGTGTAGTCTCATAATATGACGTTTACCTGTATTTATCCAATAGGCAGCCTTCACATTTGTATACAGAAGTATTAAAAAGCCGTGAACTTCAATTTGATTTTATTACGGTTGATGTTCAAACCTTGTTTGTTCACGTAACCGTCAGCTGTAATAAATGATATCCCCATAAAAATACGATACATAAAAGTAGATTTAAGAAATGGTATATTTGCCCTGTGTAAATAACAATATATAGGAACCGTATAATAAATAATTTAGTGGTGATAAATAACGTCTCGGTTACGTATGTAACCTCCGTTCCCTGATGGAGGGAACGAGATGTCGTGTCGAAGAAGCAACACTAGGGGTCTCTCGAGTGCCGAAAGATACCTCTGATCTACTGTATGAAAAAAGTCCAATGAGAGTTGGCGAACAGTATTTGCATACTCCGCCTCCGGATACGGATATAAAGGCGAGAGAAATACGCTCGTTCATTCAGGATTTTTCTGAGGAGCCGGAAGTGTACCGGGCACCTCAGCGGCTCGGCTCAGCGACATGGCCGGGAAGACATGACATCTCGTTCCCTCCATCAAGGAACGGAGGTTACATACGTAACCTAGACGTTCCCCGTCTGTCGCTCACTTCGACGTCGTGTCGAAGAAGCGACACTAGGGGTCCACTTCAAAACTCGCCATGCGCTGAGCCGTGTACGTGTACTGCTTACACAGAAGCGGGCAGGTATTTCTACGTGCACAGCGACCAACTGTGTTCAGACTGCACGTACTCTTCCCCAATGCCCCGAAAGAGTCGTCAGAATCCTTTTGGTCACCCTAGGGGGGAACAAGGTGACACTCCCAACTAGGGAACGGGCCAAGCCTGGCTGGGCCTCTTTTCTCTCTATGTTTTCTCGGCATAAAGCAAGAGCAGCCAGGGCCCTTACCGCATCGAGGGAAGGGGGTCTTACCCGAATTCCTATTCTTTCAGGGGGAAAAGACCCTGCGGAGGCCACACCCGCCCAGCAGGGGAGGTAAAGGTGGCAAAATACATCACATGGCCACTTTGGGCATGTGGGAGGAAATGGCGCGGTGGTAGATCCAACCTCGAGGAGGGGGGAGTTGCTACAACACGGCGGCCGGAGGGCAGCAAAGGACTGCCTAAGGGAGACGCGGGTCAGCTCGCAAGGTGACCGTACCGCGGAAATACACACAGGAGGAGTCCCGTAGGAGGCCTGATCTGTGGAGCACCTATTCCAGTAGGGGTAGCCGGAGGTACTCGTAGTGGACTGAGCTGGCAAGTTCCTCCGCTGAACTGTTGCGGGCCCGAGAGGAATCAACCAGGGACCTAAGCCCTCTGGGAAAGAAGCGCATTGTTCTGCCTCGGAGAGGGAAATGGCGCTGGAAACAAGCGATTTACCCGGTCAGATCGTCGGCGTGTACCGAGTTCTACGGGCTCAGACCTGAGAGAACACGGGACGAGACTGACTCAACCCTGAGATTGTAAAACCTCGTAAAGGTGTTAGGTGTTGCCCAGCCCGCAGCTCTACAGGTGTCTGCTAGCGAGGTGCCTCTAGCCAGTGCCCATGAGGATGCCACACTCCTGGTAGAGTGGGCTCGAACCCGCAAAGGGGGTGGCACAGCCTGGGTGTGATAGGCCAACTGAATGGCCTCCACCACCCAGTGAGACAGCCTCTGTTTGGAGACAGCGTTCCCTTTCTGCTGTCCTCCAAAGCAGACAAAGAGCTGCTCAGAGCGCCTAAAGCTCTGGGTGCATTCCAGGTAGGCACGTACCGGACACAGCAGTGAGAGGGCTGGGTCTGCCTCCTCCCGGGGCAGCGCTTGTAGGTTCACTACCTGATCTCTGAAGGGCGTGGTAGGAACCTTGGGCACATAGCCCGGTCGAGGTCTTAGGATCACATGAGTGTCTGCCGGACCGAACTCCAGGCAAGTGTCGTTGGTAGAGAATGCTTGCAGGTCCCTGACCCTCTTGATTGAGGCGAGCGCGATCAGCAGGGCCGTCTTTAAAGAGAGAGCCCTGAGTCCAGCTGATCCTAGCGGCTCGAAAGGGGATCTCTGAAGACCGGCGAGGACCACCGAGAGATCCCAGGAGGGGAACAGGTTTGGCCGGGAGGGATTTAACCTCTGGGCACCTCTTAGGAACCTGACGATTAAGTCGTGCTTACCCAGGGACTTTCCGCCTACTGGGTCGCGGCAACATACACCTTCAAGGTGGACGGGGACAGCCTCCCCTCCAACCTCTCCTGTAGGAACAGAAGCACAGACCTAACTGCGCACCTCTGTGGGTCTTCTGCCCGGGAAGAACACCAATTCACGAACAGACGCCATTTCAGGGCGTAGAGTTGCCTGATAGAAGGGGCTCTGGCTTGGTTGATCGTGGCTACGACCGTGGGTGGTAGCCCAGCTAGATCTTCCGCGTCCCGTCCAGGGGCCAGACGTGGAGGTTCCAGAGGTCTGGGTGCGGATGCCAGAGCATGCCCCGTCCCTGAGAAAGAAGGTCCTTCCTCAGGGGAATTCGCCAGGGAGGGGCTGTCGCGAGGAGTATGAGGTCCGAGAACCAGGCCCGGGTGGGCCAGTAAGGAGCCACGAGAGTGACTTGCTCCTCGTCCTCCCTGACCTTGCACAGCACTTGTGCAAGAAGGCTCACTGGGGGGGAATGCATACTTGCACAGCCCCACCGGCCAGCTGTGTGCCAGTGCATCTGCCCCTAGGGGAGCCTCTGAGCGGGTGTACCAGAGCAGGCAGTGGGAGGTCTCTCGGGAGGCAAACAGGTCTACCTGGGCCTTGCCGAACAGTTCCCAAATCAGCTGATCCGAGTGGGGGTGAAGCCTCCACTCTCCTCCAGGCAAGCGTTGTCGTGACAGCGCGTCTGCCATCACATTGAGGTTGCCGGGGATGCGAGTGGCACGCAGCGACCTGCGTCGGTGCTGGCTCCAAAGGAGGAGATGACGGGCGAGTTGCGACATGTGGCGGGAGCATACGCCGCCTTGGCGATTAATGTACGCGACCGCAGTGGTGCTGTCCGACCTGACCAGGACATGTTCATCCCGAATTAATGGGAGAAACTGCCGCAGGGCTAGAAGGACGGTCAACAACTCGAGGCAGTTGATGTGCCAACGCAGCTGGGCCCTTTTCCAACGGCCTGAGGCTGCGTGCCCGTTGCAAATGGCGCCCCAACCCGATCTGGAGGCGTCGGTCGTGACCAGGACGCATCTGGACACCTGCTGTAGGGGTACTCCAGCCCGTAAAAACAGAGGTCTGTCCAGGGGTTGAATGCTTGGCGGCAGGCGGGGGTGATCGTTTCCCGGTGCGTGCCGTGGCGTCATGCTCGTCTCGGGACTCGGGTCTGAAGCCAGCGTTGGAACGGTCTCATATGCATCAACCCCAGCGGCGCGACCGCCGCGGAGGATGCCATATGCCCCAGGAGCCTCTGGAAAAGTTTTAAAGGGACCGCTGTGCCCGGCCTGAAGGCGGCGAGGCAGTTCAACACTGACTGGGCGCGCTCGGTGGCGAGACGCGCCGTCATTGAGACCGAGTCTAACTCCATCCCGAGAAAAGAGATGCTCTGAACTGGAGTGAGCTTGGTCTTTTCCCAGTTGACCTGAAGCCCCAAGTGGCTGAGGTGCCTGAGCACCTGGTCTCTGTGCGCGCATAGTGATTCTGGCGAGTGGGCCAGAATGAGCCAGTTGTCGAGGTAGTTGAGTATGCGGATGCCGGCTACTCGGAGCAGGGCAAGAGCTGCCTCTGCGACTTTCGTGAAGACGCGAGGGGACAGAGACAGGCCGAAGGGGAGGACTTTGTACTGATACGCCTGACCATCGAATGCAAACCGCAGGAAGGGGCGGTGTTGAGGCAGGATGGAGACGTGAAAGTACGCGTCCTTCAGGTCTACCTCTGTGAACCAATCTAGATGCCGGACGCAGGTTAGAATGTACTTCTGCGTGAGCATTTTGAACGGGAGTTTGTGCAACGCTTGGTTGAGAACTCGCAGATCCAAGATTGTTTGTAAGCCGCCGCCTTTCTTGGGCACGATGAAGTACGGGCTGTAGAAACCCTCCATCTCGGTTGGAGGGACAGGCTCTATCGCGTCTTTGGCCAGAAGAGTCGCAATTTCCGCGCGCAGGGACTGGGCGTGTTCGCCGTGTACTGCGGAGAAGCGGACGCCCATGAAGGGGGGCGGGGGCCTGGCAAACTGAATTGCGTAACCGAGTCGGATGGTCCGGGCCAGCCAGCGAGACGGGTTGGGAAGTGAAAGCCGCGCATCCAACCTCTGCGCTAGGGGCACCAAGGGGATGATTAATTTTGACGTGCCCGGCGGGGCTTTGCAGCGGGGCGGAGCAGGTAGGGCAGAGTTGGGCGGAGACAGGGCGACCCGCGGCTGAGGTGCTGAGAAAAGACTCAAAGCACTTACCTTGCTCCGCACGCCTGGCAGGGGGCGGGTTAGCGACTGAGGAGGTGGTCCTGGGTAGGCGTCCTCTGGACTCGTCGGAACCGGCCGGGGAACAGTCGTGGGGCTGAAAACGGGTGGTCCGTGTCCAGGGGGCCAGGACTGTTGAGATCAGTGGGCAGAGCGCCGTGAGAACGGCGTTTGCGGGCCAGGTGACCCAGAGACACAGGAAATAGCTCTGTTATTGAGAATGTGGGTACCGCAACCCCATCTAAGGTGGGGGGGCGGCGGCAAATAAAATTGTTTAACAACAAAAGATTCTCCTCCTGGCCCTCCACCGGGGGACGGAGTGGTCTTACCACCTCCGGAGCTAACGTCTGTGTCGCTGGGTCATCTGTCTCAGGTCCTCGAGGGAGTCCAAGAGACGGGGGGCGTCGGCTTCCTGCGGTGTGCTCGACGCAGGGGCTGAAAGCTGGGCCCGGGTTGAGGCGGAGCAGGTTTCTTAGCCCTCGGCGAGCAGACGGGGCAGTGGCTTTGGCGGCAGGTTTGCGGCGAGGCAGGATGTGTGATATGGCCTCCGTCTGCTTCCTCACCGTGGAGAACTGCTGGGCGAAGTCCTCGATGGTGTCGCCGAAGAGGCCAAGCTGGGAGACAGGGGCGTCGAGGAAGCGAACTTTGTCTGCCTCGCGCATCTCGACCAGGTTGAGCCAAAGGTGACGTTCCTGGACCACTAGGGTGGCCATCGCCTGCCCGAGTGCCTACGCGGTGACCTTCGTGGCTCTGAGTGCGAGGTCGGTCGCTGAGCGCAGTTCCTGCAGCACATCGGGGTCAGGGCTACCCTCGTGCAGATCTCTGAGTGCCTTGGCCTGGTGGAGGGCGTGCAAGGCGGAGGCGGCCTGTCCCGCGACACTGTAGGCTTTGAGGTTGAACTACAGGCCTTGGAAGGGGGTACAGGGCACCTGTGCCAGGTGGTAGGGTCACCGGGACAGAGATGGATCGCAACCGCCCTATCCACCTGGGGAAATCGCCGTGTACCGTGGGCCTCTCCGCCGTCGAGGGTAGCGAGAGCGGACGAGCAGGGCTTTTGACGGACGGAGAGCGGGGCTCTCCATGACGACGTCAGCTCGTCATGCACCTCCGATGGGGCGGCGAGCTCATCGGCTTCGAGCTCTAGAGGACAGGCAAACCGGCCCGGAGGCAGGTCGCCGTTACCTCGAGACTGAACGGAGGTCAGCGAGCATGTCGGGGGGCGGGTGGTCCGAGGGGGCGTACCCGGCGGAGCTGCACCCGCTGCCCTCCCCAAATCGCCTCCAGCGCCAACCGCATCGTCCTCAATCCCGTGGGAAGAAGGAGCGATACGGGGGGTGGCAGGAGTGGCGTGCTTTCTGTTGAAAGCGAGCCGCGACCGCAACGCTGCCACGGTCATATTCTCGCAATGAGAACATGAACCGTCCACAAACGCTGCCTCGGTGTGATCGGCGCCCAGACACACGAGAGCGCCTGTGGCCGTCAGAAGCGGAGAGCACTCTACCGCATCCAGGAACTACACAGGGTTTGAATGGCATCTTTATAAAGACGCGCCCTGAAAGGGCGTTCAACACCACTGTGTATTGCTCTTTTAGAGAAATAAACTCTTTACGAGAAAATTGCTCTTTATAAACTCTTTTAGACACTGCGCTGTCGAAGCGCTCAGGGGGCAAACTGCATGCCGGCAGAGAAGAGAAAAGCCGCTGAAGGTGCGCCGTAAATCTAACAGCAGCAGCGCGTCAGAGGATCAGAAGCAGGGTAAGTTGTGTGTAGCACAGCAGACAGCATTCACACGACCATCGGCTCCGAAGAAAATTACTTAATGAACGAGCGTATTTCTCTCGCCTTTATATCCGTATCCGGAGTATGCAAATACTGTTCGCCAACTCTCATTGGCCTTTTTTCATAGATCAGAGGTATCTTTCGGCGCTCGAGAGACCCCTAGTGTCGCTTCTTCGACACGACGTCGAAGTGAGCGACAGACGGGGAAATACTATTACAACAGGCTGGAAACATTTTAATTTCTTATATATTTCATATATTTTTAAACTTCCCACCGGGTGATGCATCCTGAAAACTGCACCGTTAGAGCGGTTTCATGCTTAAGAGCGGTTTAAAAATACGTTAGTTTCTCTCACGTAAATGAGTGTAAACACCATCATATATGTCGAAAGGGCTGATGCCTGTCAATCAAAACATGAGCTCATTGATGTCATTAAGTGAGTCTGCTTTTTTATTTCATCCGTTACTCCTGCAGTCTGCTGTAAATATTTAGGTTATATGTAGGGTTACGTCATACCTTAGATTAATGGTATTAACGCTCAAATATTTAGTAGTGCATAAATTGTGACTTAGTGCCAATTTACACCACAACTAGGCTAAGTATGAACTTCCACACAGCTGGTGCAACCGGCCCCAGTAATCATTTCTCTGTATGAAGATGTGTGTATTCATTTAATGCTGTACCAACATTATTGAGTCTGATTCCTTATACAAGATTCCTCTGGATTCAGGAATGAATGAACCTTCCAAATAAAGCCTTTGCAAATACACCTCGCCCTATTAAAACAAATACAACGGTTAATGCAGTAATGGTAAACAAGCAGTATAACAAACTCTGAAATGACATTGTGTGACAAGTTAATATGCAAAACAATGCGTTTAAAATAAAACACAAAAAGCAATGGGAATCTGTTAACCAAAACGGGTTGTCTAATAATAAATTGTATTATTTGATACAGTTTTAACATTTTACGATTTCTAAATTAGAAATCATAAATGTTAGCATTTGTATTGTACCATATAAACACAAACGTAGAAAAGTACATTTTCTAATGAGATTGGAAAAGTCCAAAGGGGGAAAAAAAAAAAAAAAAAAATCAAATAACTAATAAAAAACATTTATATAAATCTTTAATTTGGGTCTATTTCGAGATGTTTCCACCCATCACTGACACTAACATATCATTCATTATTTGACATGTTATCAAAGAAATAAAATAAATAATCCGTTGTTTTACATATGAACACGCTGCATGTCTGATGGATCATTCTTTAGGCCTATCTAACATAAGAGGTTAACTTACATTAAGAGACAAAAGGTTTACAAACAATCTTACCTTTGGTGTGATATATCTCCATGCATGTCTTCATCTTTGTCCAACTTCACATGATGTATCTTGGACAGGATTTAGTCCCCTAATACAAAATATCATGTCAAGTCAGTCTCCACAGATATGCAATATAATATTGTGGCAGAGGGGGCGTGGTCAAGCGCCCGTCCGGAGGGGGAAAGCGGTAAGGGCGCTTACACTTGAGCCAAATTATGTCTACCACCTGTCTCTAATTTCAGTGAGTACGGGGAGAGCGGCATAAGTACAGCCACAGAACCACCAGACGGGAGAGAGAGCGAGACGCGCCAGTCTAGTGTTGGCGATTGTATTAGAGAATAGAAAAGCCCGTTTTTGTTATTTAAAAATAATTGATTTCTGTAAACTTTAATTCTGCTGTGGCATTAAAGAGAACACTCACCTGAACGGCATCTTCGTGGCCTCCTTATTGCCAAGCTTGTTACAAATATTAATAACTAATTGCTTTAGCAGTGGCCTAAAATAACACACAGAACAACAATATTATCGCTAGTTTGAGATAACTGGGTATCGTTTGGAGCTTTAAACAAGAGTGTTTTTTTTTTTTTACTTATAGTGGTTTGCCCCTTTCGGCTCCATAACTGTCATGAAGCAGAACAATACAGACAGGTAAAGTTTGCAATGACGTTTATTATAGCACTCAGGAACAGACCCGGCAGGTGAGTTGAAGAGAAGTGGATGTAAAAAAATGACTGTAAAGTAGCAACGGTAAAAACCTGTAAATTATAAAACATGAAATAACCGTTTAATTAACAGTTAAATACTGGTAATATAAATACAATAAAATTTGAGAATTTTTGCATTATTTCCTTGTAAAAACTACATTATTTTACCGTAAAAACCATTAAAACAACAGTAAAATACAAAAAAATACTAAACGGTAAATCACTGTGTTTACTACAGATTCATGCCGTTAGAACTGTTTTCCCGTTGTTGTTTTTTTTATTTATTCATTTATTTTTACAATAAATCACAATGATATGGTCAACAAGAATGTGTGTACATCTATGAAAATAAACAATTTTATGCCTGCCCTGGTCTCTTAATTCGATTACATGATTTCAATGACTTTATGCTTCGTTATTATCAAATAAAATAAAAACTAATGCAGTGTCATGGAATTATTATTAAATTGATATAACATGCAATGTGAGACATGTTTTAAAGTCTAGTCTTTATTTTATTGGCCGTATGCATCGTATTGCATATGGTAGGCTATTGCATATTAATAAAATGTTGAAAAGAATAATATTGTGTTGAAGCTCAGTCTTTATTTTTTATTGGCTTTTCAGTTGTCCAATATGTGCCACGACGCTGCATAATATAAAGAAACCATATTTTTAACAAGCATCTTATGTTTTAAAGTTATTGCCTTTTGACTTGTCCAATCAGCGCATCATCGTGTATTCGCACCTTTTGAACTTATGGTGCGTTCACGTGCTATGGTAAATATGATATTTTCCACTTGTGAACTGGTATTTACCAGTGTGTTGCGTTCAAGTGCTTTTGTTGTCGTAATGTGGTAAAAAGATGGAGATACACACACACACACACACACACACACACACACACAATTGCAATCTTGACATCGCAGCCTGTTCATTATGCTGCGTTCACACCAAACGCGAATAGAGCGTAATTTATCCCTATTTAGAGTTTTATTTTTTTTATAACGTGTATTCTCCGTGTAAATTCGTGCACCGGTGTTGTGCCGAAAATGGAATCCCTGCCAGAATCTTGAGTGCCTCTCGCGTGCACGCGCTTGACGTCAGTTAACGAAACAGTGGTGCAGCGAGTTTAAAACTCTTCCGTCTACAAAGCGTTTATAATCAATCTTTTTCACACAATTAACCCAAAGGCAACGTAGGAATTAGTTATTTAAATGCATTAAAGTATGCATTAAAAAATACAATGTAAATTCATTTTGATGAAGTAACAAAACTGAAACTAAGCAGAGGCTTCGGCCGTGCATTAAATACACCATATGTTGCTAGCGTTGCAGTTGTGAATAATCCGTTTGTGTAAAGTGCATTGATATATGTTTATTATGTCAAATGTGTACATTATGAAAAATAGTGCAATATGTATATGATGTGTAAGAGGACTGCACATTGGTGGAACAAGCATTCAAGGAATCTCACTCCTTTCACAGATAAAACAAAGTTGAACTGATTTGACATGCTATTCATGTAGGTTATGGTGTTATTCTAGTCATTTTATATGTAATATTGACTATATGAACTCTTATCCTTGAACCTAAATATGAACATCATACAAATTTATATTAATTAATCTGAATCATTATGGTTTAAACATATAATTTCAATAAAAATACTAAAGAAAATTGATTAAATGTGTGTTTATACAACAAGACCGTAAATAAGAGAATCAGTAACATATTGTTAGATAGTAAGGCACACAGACAAATCTGACAATGGAAGTGAATTTATGAGGGTGTTAAATAAGTGAGCCACTATGTTTGTGGATGGCATACTCACATTTCCATCAAAGGGGAAAGGTAGATCCCAAAATTTCTAAAGGATTTAACTATTTTACTTTGTAATACACTTAAATGTTTATTCCCACAGTGCAAGTATTTATTTGCTCATGTACTGCAACAAGCAAATTTCAGCTTATTTTTGTATAAAGATTAATCTTATCTTTAATAATATCCTTTTGCTATAGCATATCAATTGTAATATCCTTTATCCATAACAACATGAGTTTACCTGTGGACAGAATCATTTCAACAATCTCATCTGAACACCTGCTAAAATTATATTGCTCTCCCTCACCTCAGCATTTTGAGGTCACATCACATTTATGCTGGTGACATATCTTCCTTTCATTTTGGCAATGCTATCATTACACCTGGGGACATATCTTCATATGAGGGCTGTGTCCTAAATACCATTTGACTGTAGCTTTAACAAAATGGGTTTACTTGGGGGGATTATCATTTTGGCAATGCTATTATTACACCTGCCAAAATTGGAGTGCCCTCCCAATCTCAGGATTCAAATATTACAGAGACATCAGATTTACTCTGAGGACATATCTTCATATGAGGACTGTGTCCTCAATACCATTTGACTGTAGCTTTAATAAAATAGGTTTACCAGGGGGGATTATCATTTTGGCAATGCTATTATTACACCTGCCAAAACTGGAGTGCCCTCCCAATCTCAGGATTAATACTTCACAGAGACATCACATTTACACTGGGGACATATCATCATATGAGGACTGTGTCGTCAATACCATTTGACTGTAGCTTTAACAAAATGGGTTTACCTGGGCGGATTATCATTTTGGCAATGCTATTATTACACCTGCCGAAATTGGAGTGCCCTCCCAATCTCAGGATTAATACTTCACAGAGACATCACATTTACTCTGGGGACATATCTTCATATGAGGACTGTGTCCTCAATACCATTTGACTGTAGCTTTAACAAAATGGGTTTACCTGGGGGGATTATCATTTTGGCAATGCTATTATTACACCTGCCGAAATTGGAGTGCCCTCCCAATCTCAGGATTAATACTTCACAGAGACATCACATTTACACTGGGGACATATCTTCATATGAGGACTGTGTCCTCAATACCATTTGACTGTAGCTTTAACAAAATGGGTTTACCTGGGGGGATTATCATTTTGGAAATGCTTTTATTACACCTGCCAAAATTGGAGTGCCCTCCCAATCTCAGGATTACAGTGTCACAGAGACATCACATTTTTACTGGAAACATATCTCCTTATGGAGGCTGTGTCCTCAAAACCATTTGACGGTAGCTTTAATAAAATAGGTTTACCTGGGGGGATTATCATTTTGGCAATGCTATTATTACACCTGCCGAAATTGGAGTGCCCTCCCAATCTCAGGATTAATACTTCACAGAGACATCACATTTACACTGGGGACATATCATCATATGAGGACTGTGTCCTCAATACCATTTGACTGTAGCTTTAACAAAATGGGTTTACCTGGGGGGATTATCATTTTGGCAATGCTATTATTACACCTGCCAAAATTGGAGTGCCCTCCCAATCTCAGGATTACAGTGTCACAGAGACATCACATTTACACTGGGGAAATATCTTCCTATGGATGGTGTGTCCTCAAAACCATTTGACTGTAGCTATAATAAAATGGGTTTACCTGGGGGGATTATCATTTTGACAATGCTATTATTACACCTGCCAAAATTGGAGTGCCCTCCCAATCTCAGGATTACAATGTCACAGAGACATCACATTTACACTGGGGACATATCTTCATATGGATGCTGTGTCCTCAAAACCATTTGACGGTAGCTTTAATAAAATAGGTTTACCAGGGGGGATTATCATTTTGGCAATGCTATTATTACACCTGCCGAAATTGGAGTGCCCTCCCAATCTCAGGATTAATACTTCACAGAGACATCACATTTACACTGGGGACATATCATCATATGAGGACTGTGTCCTCAATACCATTTGACTGTAGCTTTAACAAAATGGGTTTACCTGGGGGGATTATCACTTTGGCAATGTTATCATTACACATGCAGAAATTGGAGTGCCCTCCCAATCTCAGGATTAAAATATCACAGATACATCACATTTATGCTGGGGACATAACTTCCTATGGAGGCTGTGTCCTCAAAAGCAGGTTATTCAGAGGGCCTGTGTAGCTCAGCAAGTAAAGACGCTGGCTACCAGCCCTGAAGTCATGAGTTCAAATCCAGGTCATGCTGAGTGACTGTAGCCTGGTCTCCTAAGCAACCAAATAAGCAACCAAATTGGTCCGGTTGCTAGGCGGGGTAGAGTCACATGGGGTAGCCTCCTCGTTGTTGCTGTAATATGGTTCGATCTCAGTGTGGTGAGTTGTTTGAGGATGCTGTGGTGAATAGCGTGAAGCCTCCACATGCACTACATCTCAGCAGTAATGCTCAATAAGCCACAAGATAATATGCATGGTCTGAAGGTCTCAGACATGAAGGCAACTGATATTTGTCCCTCGCAACCCAGATTGAGGTGAGTCTTTACTCCACCACAAGGATTTAGAGTGCATTAATAAATTGGGCATTCCAAACTGGGGAGAAAAAAAGCAGTTTATTCGGTTTTCAGTGAGGATTTACACTATATTTATGCTGCTGACATCTGTACCAGTGTGCGAGTATGAACATTGTCTTCAAGATCCTTTCACTCACAAACAGACAGGTGACAAATTAAAGGAAAAACTAATATAAAGTGTCTTATTAAGGTGTTGGGCCGTCACGTGCCAAGAGAACAGCTTCATTGACCCTTGGCATTTATTGTACAAGTCATCATAGGAGAAAGGTGATCATTCAGAACAACTTTGTATTGAGTTGCTGAACATTGAACTGAAAAGGCAGTGATTGGAAGGGATTGACACTTCCCTTTTAGGGGCCAAGTGGACATAAACCATGCCAGGAAAATTCCTCCCAGAGCATAACAGATCAACCGGATCCCCTCACTTTATTCAGGGTTTTCCTTTAATTTGTCACCCGTCTGTATCTTTGAAAAATACATTGGAAATGCATATCACTTTGCATCCTTTAGCCACATCTTAGTCAGTCGACTTCCATATGATCTGAGAACAAAACTGAGAGCACCAAGAAGGATGAACGATTCCCACCTTTTCAATTTCTTTGCCCAAGCCTTATCTTTCACTAGAATGAAAATTCTGCTTATGGCCACATTCTGTATAATTATTTGTATTGCTTCATTTCTTCACTTGTACAGCATGTACATTTATGATAGAATATTTGAATTACATTTTCTTGCTGTTAATCAATGTTTTGATTCTTGCTTTTAATCGTCATTTGTGTATGTCAGTAATGTGATTCCATACACACAAAGACAAATGTGTATGGAATGTGCAAATTCCTAAATATTATAAAGATAAATGAAGTTGTAATGTCTATACAATAGCCTGTGAAGTAAGCACTTAAACAAATTTGTTCACATCTTCTTTGTAATCTTTACATGAAAGATAATCTATAAATAAATGTCGTCCCATAGTTCAATCTGGTGTATTGTTATTTAAATGTTCTTGTTCACATTAAATGTCATTGACCCACTAAAACAAATTGAAAATCATAATTTATTATAATTTCCATGTGTATGAATTTTCTGTTAACCTTTCCTTTAACTTTTAGATTCTGTAGATTTTCAGTTCTATTAAACTTTCAATACAATTATTATTGGAAACTGTTCAGCAGGTGGCTGCCTTTTACTTTGTGGTATAAACTGTCAGACTCCCTTGGGAGACGCAAGGTCAAGGGAACTGAGCTCAGGGAAAAATGGGGAATGTGGACCCAATTGCAGAAAAGAGAGCTTAGTCAGGGAGTACACTCACGGTCTTTTAATTAGACCAGAAGGTAATACAGTTCAAAGTTAATCCAAACAGAAACTCCAAAAAGTCCAAAATGTCAACAGGGGAAAAAAATGTAACATAGTTACCAACAGAAGCCCCCAAAAGGTTTTGCAAATATCAAAAGGGTAGAAACCTCAGAGTAACGGCGTGTCCTCAAAACAACAGAAGCCTAGAGGTGTTGGTCTCAACATAACAAACACTGAGCATAGAACAGAGGAACAGAGCAACTTAAATACACTCACGGAAAATGAGGCACAGGTGAAAACAATAACACATGATACAAGGGCGGGAAAACTGAAATCAAATGCAATGAGGGCCTCTAGTGGCCAAAACTAGTCCATAAACCTAACAGGACCCCCCTCTCTAGGAACGGCTCCTGACGTTCCTTCCAGGACGATCAGGGCGACGGGCATGAAACTCCCTGATCAACTCGGTGTCTAGGATGTCCCGGGAAGGGACCCAGGAGCGCTCCTCTGGACCATAGCCTTCCCAGTCCACCAGATACTGAAGAGACCTCTGTACTCGTCGAGAATCCAGTATCCGATGGACCGTGTATGCTGGCTGGCCTCCAATAACGCGAGGCGGGGGGGGAGATTTGACTGCGGGAACAAAAGGAGAAGATACAACAGGTTTTAACAAGGAAACATGGAAAGTGGGATGAATTCTTAGTGACCTAGGTAAGTATAGACGGTAAGTAACAGGGTTTACTTTCCTTGCAATACGGAATGGGCCAATGTAACGCTGGGCCAGTTTGCGAGACTCTACTCGTAAAGGCAGGTTCCTTGTCGAAAGCCACACCCGTTGGCCCGGGCGCAAGGTAGGAGCTGGTCGGCGGCGACGATTGGCCTGGCGCTGATACTGCTGAGACACCTGGAGAAGCTTTTGCCGAGCCTTCCTCCAGGTTAGGCGGCAACGTCGAACAAAGAATCGTGCCGAGGGCACCCCAACCTCCTGCTCTTGATCTGGGAACAGTGGGGGAACGAATCCAAACTGGCACTCAAATGGAGACATCCCAGTGGCAGATGAACACAAAGTGTTATGAGCATACTCAGCCCACATGATGAAGGATGCCCAGGTGCTGGGATTATTCACAGCCATACACCTCAGTGTAGTCTCAAGATCCTGGTTCAACCTCTCAGTTTGTCCATTGGACTCCGGATGGTAGCCAGAAGACAAACTTGCCGTTGTCCCTAGCAGTTGGCAGAAGGCACGCCAGAAACGAGAGGAGAACTGCGGACCTCTATCTGTGACAATGTCCTGTGGAATCCCAAAGACTCTGAACACATGGGTTATAACTACCTCAGCAGTCTCCTTGGCAGAGGGTAGTTTAGGTAAGGGGATAAATCTGCACGCCTTAGAGAACCTATCAACAATAACGAGGATAGTAGTGTTACCTTGGGATGATGGAAGGCCAGTAACAAAGTCCATAGAGAGGTGAGACCAGGGCCGACGAGGGATGGAGAGTGGATGAAGCAATCCTTGAGCTGATTGATGAGGCACCTTTCCTTGGTTGCACGTAGGGCATGCAGCCACAAATGTCCGGACATCCTCCTTGATGGTAGGCCACCAAAACTTTCTAAGGAGGAACTCAAGGGTCCGTGCAGAGCCAGGATGGCAGGTAAGGCGGGAGCTGTGTCCCCACTGGAGGACCTGAGAACGAACAGATCTTGGGACAAACAAACAGTTAGCAGGCCCCCCCCCAGGGTCATGTTCTTGATTTTGGGCCCTTCTAACAATGGTTTCAATCTCCCACCTGACTGGAGCCACAATCTTAGAGCTAGGGATGATGGACCTCACAGAATCCTCACAATTAGAGGGCGAGTAGACTCGAGACAGAGTGTCGGGTTTCAGATTCTTGGAGCCTGGGCGGTAAGACAGAGTAAATTGAAACCTGTTGAAAAACAGAGACCACCGAGCTTGGCGAGGATTGAGCCGTTTAGCGTGTTGGATATACTCCAAGTTCTTGTGATCGGTGAGGACCAAAAATGGGTGTTGAGCTCCCTCAAGCCAATGTCTCCATTCTTCAAGCGCTAGCTTGACGGCCAGTAGTTCCCGGTCTCCCACATCATAGTTTCTCTCAGCAGGTGTTAGACGGTGTGACAGGAAGGCACAGGGGTGCAGCTTTTTGTCCTCCCCACGCTGAGAGAGAATAGCTCCCACTCCCATATTTGAGGCATCCACCTCGATCTCGAAAGGCCTTTCTGGGTCAGGAAGAGTCAGAATGGGGGCAGAGGTGAAACGATGTTTGAGATCATGGAATGCATCCTCGGCTTCAGAACTCCAAATGAATTTGGAACTTTTACCCTTAGTTAGAGATGTAAGAGGAGCTGCTACAGCACTAAAGTTGCGCACAAACTTGCGGTAAAAATTTGCAAATCCTAGGAACCGTTGAATGTCCTTCACGGAGGTGGGGGTGGGCCAATCAGTAACGGCCTGGACTTTCTTAGGATCCATTTGAATATTGCCCGGGGTGATGATGAATCCTAGGAACTGCACTTTGGACACATGAAACTCGCACTTCTCTGGTTTTATGAACAAGTGATTATCCAAGAGGCGACGGAGGACCTTCTGAACATGCCCAATGTGTTCGTGCAAGGACCCAGAGAAGATGAGAATATCATCCAAGTAAACAAACACAAATTTGTTGAGCATGTCCCGAAGGACGTCATTGATCAATGCCTGGAACACAGCGGGGGCATTTGTGAGGCCGAAGGGCATAACTTGGTATTCATAATGTCCTGTGGGGGTGTTGAATGCGGTTTTCCATTCGTCTCCTTGCCTTATGCGCACTAGGTGGTATGCATTGCGCAGGTCGAGTTTGGTGAAGATTGAGGCTCCTTGAAGCAATTCAAAAGCAGTAGACATGAGAGGTAATGGGTAGCGGTTCCGAACAGTAATCTTATTGAGGCCCCTGTAATCAATACATGGGCGAAGACCACCATCTTTCTTGCCCACAAAGAAAAATCCTGCACCTGCTGGAGAGGTGGAGGCTCGGATTAATCCTGCGGCAAGTGATTCTTTTATGTAGCTATCCATGGCTGCCCGCTCAGGACAAGAAAGTGAGAAGATACGGCCTCTAGGGGGTATAGTGCCCGGGAGCAGGTCAATAGCACAATCGTAGGGACGGTGGGGAGGTAATGTGGTGGCCCTACTTTTACTAAAGACCTCCTGGAGAAAATGATAAACAGGTGGAACTCGAGAGAGATCAGAACATTCTTGGGACTTGGGAGTGGTGTCAGGGGAACTCGAAAAAATGCAGGTGGAGTGACAGGTGAGACCCCAGTCTAGGACGGTGTTTGTAGACCAGTCGATATGGGGATTATGCTGCAGAAGCCAGGGGTGCCCAAGGACTACAGGGAAGCTGGGAGACTGGATGAGATGGAAAACCATTTCCTCCTGGTGTTGAAAAATGGAAAGACGAAGAGGGACCGTCTGATGTGTTATCTCTCCATGGCCCAAAGGTCGTCCATCCAGAGCAGTAACAGCCAGAGGAAAGGGTAAGGATTCGCAGGGAATATAAAGCTTTTTAGCCAGGGAAAAGTCCATGAAATTTCCAGCAGCACCAGAATCCACCCAAGCCTGCATGGAGTGGTTACGATCATACCAGGAAAGTGTGACAGGGAGGAATAATCCTGAATTGGTGAGAGGAGCGGTTAGGGAAGCTCCCGTCACAGACCTCCCCTGTCTGCACGGGATGGGGCTTTTCCCGAAAGCTCGGGACAGGCAGCTCGGAAGTGCCCTGTTAGGCCACAGTAAAGGCAGCACCGCTCCCTCATGCGACGGTCACGTTCAGCGGGGGAAATCCTGGTACTTCCCAGCTGCATAGGTTCTGGGGGTTCTTGGAAGATTTGGGCCAAAGGGCGTACAGGGGCTGAGTGGACAAGCTGACGGCTATACACTCGCTCTCTGAGCCGGTTGTCTAAGCGGATGGTCATACCTATGAGGGCCTCGAGACTGTCAGGTGGGTCTTTGGTGGCAAGCTCATCCTGGATGGCCTCTGAAAGTCCGTTCTGGAAGCAAACGATAAGAGCCTCTTTGCCCCAGCCACTTGTTGCTGAGATGGTGCGGAACTGAATGGCATACTCCGCCACACTACGATTGCCTTGCTTGATGGACAGGAGCTCCTTCGAGGCTTCTCGGCCTTGGAGAGGATGGTTGAAAACTCGTCTAAATTCCTCAACAAACGAGGCATAACTGGAACAGAATGGGCTGCGTGCCTCCCATACAGCTGTGGCCCAGGACAGGGCTCTTCCAGAAAGGAGGGTGATAATATAAGCAATCTTGGCTCTGTCAGAGGGAAAGGATGATGGCTGTAACTCAAAAGTAAGGGCACACTGAGTGAGAAAGCCATTACAAGCACTAGGGTCTCCTGAGAAGTGCTGAGGTGGAGGTAATCTGGGTTCAGCCAAAGGACCGGGGCTAAGTGACCCTGGCTGATTCACAGGAACTGGGGTTGGATCAGGGGGGGTAGGCAGTCGCCGAAAAATCTCTTGTAGAGAGGTCAGGATGTCAGACAGCAGGCCATCATGCTTGGTCATCAGGGTCTCATGCTGAGCTAAGGCAGCCCCCTGACGGGAAACTGCCTCGAGAAGACCCTGTGCACTGGTCAAATCTGCTGGGTCCATCTACTGGCTCAGTGTTTCTGTCAGACTCCCTTGGGAGACGCAAGGTCAAGGGAACTGAGCTCAGGGAAAAATGGGGAATGTGGACCCAATTGCAGAAAAGAGAGCTTAGTCAGGGAGTACACTCACTGTCTTTTAATTAGACCAGAAGGTAATACAGTTCAAAGTTAATCCAAACAGAAACTCCAAAAAGTCCAAAAATCAGCAGGGGGAAAAATACACTTCAAAAAGTCCAAAATGTCAACAGGGGAAAAAATGTAACATAGTTACCAACAGAAGCCCCCAAAAGGTTTTGCAAATATCAAAAGGGTAGAAACCTCAGAGTAACGGCGTGTCCTCAAAACAACAGAAGCCTAGAGGTGTTGGTCTCAACATAACAAACACTGAGCATAGAACAGAGGAACAGAGCAACTTAAATACACTCACGGAAAATGAGGCACAGGTGAAAACAATAACACATGATACAAGGGCGGGAAAACTGAAATCAAATGCAATGAGGGCCTCTAGTGGCCAAAACTAGTCCATAAACCTAACAAAACAAGCAGACAACAACTTTTTAAGGTAAAAAATTCACACTCTAGTATTCAGCAAACAGAGAATTAACAAAGAGAACATATGTAGAGAACAACACTTGATAAAATTTAAAACATATGAACAGAAAATTAAACTGATTACCTCAAGAACTCAGTAATACTCAAATTAACAAACTATAATACAGTCAGACACAGATTTTTCTCTTCAGTTTTTACAAGCCAAGCAGATGAAGCTTGTCACCTTCGCTGATATATTGATGCAATCACAGTGGAACCACCGCAGGCACACGTCACAGCAAATCTTAACATATTGATGCATACAGTTATTTGGGTTTCGATAAGCAGACTTAATCATTCATATAAACATATTTTCTCATTAACTCTTGAAATAAATTATGTTTGAAAACAACCAAAAACAATCAATGTTAAAATTGAATAATTACCCAGTCAGTTCCATTATCTTTTTCACCACAGAAGTAACACAGGTCTTTCAGGTCATCTAGAATAAAATGATGTTATAGTATTACAGTAAATGTAGTGTTATGTTATAGTATGACAAAAGTGCATTTAAAACAACAATAACTTTTTACAGTTTCTACTTACATACAGTTGTATGCAAAAATGTGGATAACAATTACATGATTTGTTGATTTTCCAAGTAAGAAAAAGACCATACAATCTTTTCAGTGGGCACACTTAAACTAGACATATTTCTGCAAATTGATGTGCACATTTTTTTGTAATGTATTTGCTAACATATGCACATATGAAATCTACTGAAATATATGGATAGATCTAAAACATGCAGTGCATGCAGACACTCTAAGAATATTGCATTCTGTAAGGAAGAGTGAGGGAGAATTCCTAAAGGAAGAATAGAAAGACTGTTAGCAGGCTACATAAAACATTTGGAAGCTGTGGTTTCTGTAAAAGGTGGTGTTACTAAGTACTGACTGAAAGGGTTTCCAAACTTTTCATCTGCCACATATATACAGTTTTAATTTCTTTTTAATCTGTTAAATTATGCAATTAAATAATAAATGTGCTCAAAAGTTTGAAGAAATATATGAATTTTAAGGGTGTTCACTGAAAATATTGTGTTGTTCCCCATCTGTCGCTCACTTCGACGTCGTGTCGAAGAAGCGACACTAGGGGTCTATCTTGAGCGCCGAATATGCCTCTGATCTATGAAAAAAGGCCAATGAGAAGTTGGCAGACAGTATTTGCATACCCCGTCCCGGACATACGGATATAAAAGTGGGGAAATACATAGAGTTCATTCAGAGATTTTCTTCGGAGCCGATGGTTGTACTGCAGCGAGCTGCGAGTCACACACCCGTTCCTGTTCCTGCTTTCTGCTGTTGGCTTTCTACAGCGCACTACAGCGGCTTTCTTCTTCCTTGCACAGCAGTGCAATCTGCCCCTGGGCACTGTGACAGTGCAAGAGCATATTAAAAGAGTGATATTTCTTTTAAAAGAGCAATACAAAGTGATGTTGAATGTCCTTTTCAGGACGCGTCTTTATAAAGATGCCACACCGGCCGGTCGCTTGAGCTCCCAGAATTGGATGACATCACCGCTGCATCGGAGAGCAGTACAGCGGCATCTGATGCTGATGACTCGCCTGGGCCGCCACCTTCGGGTCTGCTTGCCCAGTCTGAGCCTGACGCACAGAGGTCCGCTATGCTTTTCCGGGCTACCGCAAGCACGAGGCTGGACCGGTAAACCCCGTCCCCCCCTCTCGGCTACTTGATTGGTCCCGCGGACATGTGCGCCACTCACAGCCGCCCCCCCCCCCCCCCCCCCAGTTCCTTTCTTCCTGGACGTGCATGACGAGTTGTATAAGCAGTGGCTTCCTCGCTCCTCCGCTCTCACTACCCTCGACAGTGGAGGGGTCCGCCCTGCATGCCATGGCCCTTCCTGCAACCATAGCCAGGCCAAGGCACTTCAAAACTTGCACTTGGGTAGTCCTGTTCTTGATGTGCTGCAGGAACTGCGCTCAATGACCAACTGCGCCCCCCGGGCCACGAAGGTCAGAAGCGCCGGCACTCGAAAGGGCGATGGCCACCCGTGTGGTCCAAAAACGCAATATATGGACTTGACCTGGTCGAAATGCGGGAGGTTTACAAGGCACGCCTTCTCGAACTCCCCCATCTCCAAGCTCCATCCATTTGGCGGCGCCGTTGACGACTCCGCCCAGCAGTCCTCAGCGGTGAAGCAGCGGCATGCCCCATCTCCTCGCCGAGGGCGTCCTCCTGCGGCTATGAAACACCCTGCTCTGCCTCAATAAAACAGGCCCAGCTCTCAGCCCCAGCGTTGAGCAACCTGCAGGAAGCAGACGCCCCCCGTCTCATGGACCCCCTTGAGGATCCAGAAGGCTCCCAGGTGCTCCTGAGACGCTTGACCCAGAGCCCGAAACGTTAGCTCCGGAGCTGGTAAGACCACTCCGTCTCCCGGTGGAGGGCCGGGAGGAGAATCTTTTGTTGAATTTATTTTCACATGCTCAATAACAGAGCTATTTCCTTTGTCTCTGGGTCAACTGGCCCGCAAATGCCGTTCTCACGGCAACCTGCCGGCAGATTTAAACTGTCCCAGCACGCTGGACGTGAACCTCCTGCCTTCAGCACCACGACTGTTCCCCGGCCGGCTGGTTCAGACGAGTCTAGAGGACGCCTACGTTGGACCTCCTCCTCAGTCGCTAACCCACCCCCTAATGGGTGTGCGGAGCAAGGTAAGTACTTTGATTCTTTTCTCAGCACTAGAGCCTCGGGACGCATCTTCGCCTCCCGATACGGTACTTCCTGCTCCGCCCCGCTGCAAGCCCCGCTGGGTATGTCAAAAATGGCTGTCCCCTTGGTGCCTCTAGCACGGAGTTTGGATGCATGGCTTTCACCTCCCAACCCGTCTCGCTGGCTGGCCCGGACCAGCCGACTCGGTTACGCAATTCAGTTTGCCCCCCCCCCCACATGGGCGTCCGCTTCTCCGCAGTAAACGGCGAACAAGCCAAATCCCTGCGTGCGGAAATCGCTACTCTCTTACTCGAAGACGCGATAGACCCTGTCCCTCCAACCGAGATGAAGAAGGGTCTCTACAGTCCTTAATTCATTGTACACAAGAACGATGGCGGCTTACAACCGATCTTGGACTTACAAGTTTTCAACCAAGCTTTGCATAAACTCCTGTTCAAAATGCTCACGCAGAAACACATCCTAACCTGCGTTTGGCATCTAGATTTGCATCTAGACTCCATAGGAAGATATGTCCCCAGTGTAAATGTGATGTCTCTGTGACACTGTAATCCTGAGATTGGGAGGGCACTCCAATTTTGGCAGGTGTAATAATAACATTGCCAAAATGATAATCCCCCCTGGTAAACCCATTTTATTAAAACTACAATCAAATGGATTTGAGGACACACCATCCATAAGAAGATATGTCCCCAGTAAAAATATAATGTCTCTGTGACATTGTAATCCTGAGATTGGGACGGCACTCCAATTTTGGCAGGTGTAATAATAGCATTGCCAAAATGATAATCCCCCCAGGTAAACCCATTTTGTTAAAGCTACAGTCAAATGGTATTGAGGACACACCATCCATAGGAAGATATGTCCCCAGTGTAAATGTGATGTCTCTGTGAAGTATTAATCCTGAGATTGGGAGGGCACTCCAGTTTTGGCAGGTGTAATATTAACATTGCCAAAATGATAATCCCCCATGGTAAACCTATTTTATTTAAGCTACCGTCAAATGGTTTTGAGGACACAGCATCCATAAGAAGATATGTCCCCAGTGTAAATGTGATGTCTCTGTGACATTGTAATCCTGAGATTGGGAGGGCACTCCAATTTTGGCAGGTGTAATAATAGCATTGCCAAAATGATAATCCCCCCAGGTAAACCCATTTTATTATAGCTACAGTCAAATGGTTTTGAGGACACACCATCCATAGGAAGATATTTCCCCAGTGTAAATGTGATGTCTCTGTGACACTGTAATCCTGAGATTGGGAGGGCACTCCAATTTTGGCAGGTGTAATAATAGCATTGCCAAAATGATAATCCCCCCAGGTAAACCCATTTTGTTAAAGCTACAGTCAAATGGTATTGAGGACACAGTCCTCATATGATGATATGTCCCCAGTGTAAATGTGATGTCTCTGTGAAGTATTAATCCTGAGACTGGGAGGGCACTCCAATTTCGGCAGGTGTAATAATAGCATTGCCAAAATGATAATCCCCCCAGGTAAACCTATTTTATTAAAGCTACCGTCAAATGGTTTTGAGGACACAGCCTCCATAAGGAGATATGTTTCCAGTAAAAATGTGATGTCTCTGTGACACTGTAATTCTGAGATTGGGAGGGCACTCCAATTTTGGCAGGTGTAATAAAAGCATTGCCAAAATGATAATCCCCCCAGGTAAACCCATTTTGTTAAAGCTACAGTCAAATGGTATTGAGGACACAGTCCTCATATGATGATATGTCCCCAGTGTAAATGTGATGTCTCTGTGAAGTATTAATCCTGAGATTAGGAGGGCACTCCAATTTCGGCAGGTGTAATAATAGCATTGCCAAAATGATAATCCCCCCAGGTAAACCCATTTTGTTAAAGCTACAGTCAAATGGTATTGAGGACACAGTCCTCATATGAAGATATGTGCCCAGTGTAAATGTGATGTCTCTGTGAAGTATTAATCCTGAGATTGGGAGGGCACTCCAATTTCGGCAGGTGTAATAATAGCATTGCCAAAATGATAATCCCCCCAGGTAAACCCATTTTGTTAAAGCTACAGTCAAATGGTATTGAGGACACAGTCCTCATATGATGATATGTCCCCAGTGTAAATGTGATGTCTCTGTGAAGTATTAATCCTGAGATTGGGAGGGCACTCCAATTTTGGCAGGTGTAATAATAGCATTGCCAAAATGATAATCCCCCCAGGTAAACCTATTTTATTAAAGCTACCGTCAAATGGTTTTGAGGACACAGCCTCCATAAGGAGATATGTTACCAGTAAAAATGTGATGTCTCTGTGACACTGTAATCCTGAGATTGGGAGGGCACTCCAATTTCGGCAGGTGTAATGATAGCATTGCCAAAATGACAATCCCCCCAGTTAAACATTTTTTATTAAAGATTCAGTCAAATGGTATTGAGGACACAGTCCTCATATGAAGATATGTCCTCAGAGTAAATCTGATGTCTCTGTAATATTTGAATCCTGAGATTGGGAGGGCACTCCAATTTTGGCAGGTGTAATAATACCATTGCCAAAATGATAATCCCCCCAAGTAAACCCATTTTATTAAAGCTACAGTCAAATGGTTTTGAGGACACAGCATCCATAGGAAGATATGTCCCCAGTGTAAATGTGATGTCTCTGTGAAGTATTAATCCTGAGATTGGGAGGGCACTCCAATTTCGGCAGCTGTAATTAAAGCATTTCCAAAATGATAATCCCCCCAGGTAACCCCATTTTATTAAAGCTACAGTCAAATGGTATTTAGGACACAGCCCTCATAGGAAGATATGTCACCAGCATAAATGTGATGTGACCTCAAAATGCTGAGGTGAGGGAGAGCAATATAATTTTAGCAGGTGTTCAGATGAGATTGTTGAAATGATTCTGTCCACAGGTAAACTCATGTTGTTATGGATAAAGGATATTACAATTGATATGCTATAGCAAAAGGATATTATTAAAGATAAGATTAATCTTTATACAAAAATAAGCTGAAATTTGCTTGTTGCAGTACATGAGCAAATAAATACTTGCACTGTGGGAATAAACATTTAAGTGTATTACAAAGTAAAATAGTTAAATCCTTTAGAAATTTTGGGATCTACCTTTCCCCTTTGATGGAAATGTGAGTATGCCATCCACAAACATAGTGGCTCACTTATTTAACACCCTCATAAATTCACTTCCATTGTCAGATTTGTCTGTGTGCCTTACTATCTAACAATATGTTACTGATTCTCTTATTTACGGTCTTGTTGTATAAACACACATTTAATCAATTTTCTTTAGTATTTTTATTGAAATTGTATGTTTAAACCATAATGATTCAGATTAATTAATATAAATTGTTCATATTTAGGTTCAAGGATAAGAGTTCATATAGTCAATATTACATATAAAATGACTAGAATAACACCATAACCTACATGAATAGCATGTCAAATCAGTTCAACTTTGTTTTATCTGTGAAAGGAGTGAGATTCCTTGAATGCTTGTTCCACCAATGTGCAGTCCTCTTACACATCATATACATATTGCACTATTTTTCATAATGTACACATTTGACATAATAAACATATATCAATGCACTTTACACAAACGGATTATTCACAACTGCAACGCTAGCAACATATGGTGTATTTAATGCACGGCGAAGCCTCTGCTTAGTTTCAGTTTTGTTACTTCATCAAAATGAATTTACATTGTATTTTTTAATGCATACTTTAATGCATTTAAATAACTAATTCCTACGTTGCCTTTGGGTTAATTGTGTGAAAAAGATTGATTATAAACGCTTTGTAGACGGAAGAGTTTTAAATTCGCTGCACCACTGTTTCGTTAACTGACGTCAAGCGCGTGCACGAGAGGGGCACTCAGATTCTGGCAGGGATTCCATTTTCGGCACAACACCTGTTCGTGCCGTTTCGATTCAATACGAATGTACCGTTCCACCCCTAGCTAACAGTAGCAAAAAAGGTTTGGTTTTGTACAATGCTTACCATTCAACACTCTCGCGATGCTCTCCGCCATTTGAAAAGGTCAAAGGTTATCTCATCTCGGCAACTCGGGCATCAAAATATTCTACGAGTTGCCCAGTGGAAAATACCACATGAGGGGGTGTTCATGTGCATTTTCCACGTCGGCTTTTGGTATTTACCATAATTACCATAGCACGTGAACGCACCATAAATGGTTACATTTGAGTGTATTATGATTGATACTTAAACTATTGTCTTTAGTAAATTACGTTAAGTGCATGTTTCCGCAACTCTTTGACCAGGTTAGCAGCGGACTAAAGCCGGTATTGAGTGGAGCATAGGGCACACCGACTGAGACTTTAGAGCTCCGACTAACTAATTGGCATTATTTCAAGTGTACTTAGTGTGTACAGGCTCAATAGAGAATTTCCGTTTAGTGTCGACCAAGCCTAAATAGGGTGAAGTCTAAACCTCTGGTTATTGTAATATTTTCTAGCTAAGTGTACATAGGAAACTATGGCATGATCATATAAAACTATTTTAACTTGGGTAAGTTGGTCTATCTTTGTAAATTTAGTGGTCATGACCTCTGGGTAGAAATGTTACAGTAATTAAGTGTTTACTAAGGGGACTAAACAAAATACTTGTAGATAAAAGGGGAAGCAGGAGCAGCCATCTAATTCGTATTTAGTCAAATACTGTTTTAATGACCAATACTGGCACATTTGTGACCGTGAGATCCGCGTTCGCGGCCGGTGCGAGACTCTCTAAGCGACAGGAATCCGAATGAACGAGTACAATATAAAATAGTCAAATATGATGATTCAATGTTAAGTCAAATTGAATAATAATAATTAAGATTAGAACACTAATATATCCTTAGTGTTACGAAGGGAGGCAGACAAGGAGTGAGGATCCAGGTGCAGCTTTATTGAGTTGGTGCAAGGGGTCCAGCAAACGGTGAAAACAGGAACAAATAAAACGACCACGAGGGGAAAAGAAAGGTACAAACAAAAGATATAAACACGGGGAATCATCCAAGGAGGGCACGGGCAGGAACACGGTAGAAGACAGGATTAACATGGACCATCATCAAACACCTAACAATAACCAACAAAGGACAAGGTAAACATGAGGGCTTAAATACAAAACCAAGGGGAAACAAAAGCCAATGGACAAACAGAACTCAAAACAAGATAATAAAGGCAATTAACTAAAACCAATGACAAAACTACAACTGATAATAAAGCAATCAAACAATGAACCAATGAAAACCAGACACATGAACATGGAGGGAAAACAGGACATGACAAGACTGGGAAACAGGAACATGAGAATGATTTAAAAATAAGAGTGCATAAACAAAAGACAATATGGAACGTAACAGGTGCCAGAACTTAAAAATAAGAGTGCATAAACAAAAGAGGATATGGAACGCAACAGAGCCCCCCCTTTAAGGAGGCAAACAGGCAGTTCAAGGGGGCACGAGGGGCACAGAGAAACAAGACTAGGACAGGGAGACTGCGGGATCGAGACTGGGTCAGGGGGCCTGGTAGATGGCCGTAGGACTGGGTCTGGGGGCCAGAGAGGCAGCCATAGGGCAGGGACCGGGTCAGGAAGTCTGGGAGGCAGCTGCAGGGTCGGGACTGGGTCAGGGGGCCTAGTTGGTGGCCATAGGGCAGGGACCGGGTCAGAAGGCCAGGGAGGTGGCCGCAGGGCAGGGACCGGGTCAGGTGGCCAGGGAGGCAGCTGCAGGATCGGGACTGGGTCGGGGGGCCGTAGGGCAGGGACCAGGTCAGAAGGCCAGGGAGGTTGCCGTAGGGCAGGGACCGGGTCAGGAGGCCAGGGAGGCGGCCGCAAGGCAGGGACCTGGTCAGGAGGCCAAGGAGAAGGCCACAGGACTGGGACAGGGTCAGGAGGCCACGGAGAAGGCCACAGGACTGGGACAGGGTCAGGAGGCCTAAGGGAAGGCCACAGGACAGGGTCAGAAGGCCTGGGAGAAGGCCACAGGACAGAGTCAGAAGGCCTGGGAGGAGGCCACAGGACAGGGTCAGAAGGCCTGGGAGGAGGCCACAGAACAGGGTCAGAAGGCCTGGGAGGCGGCCACAGGACAGGGTCAGAAGGCCTGGGAGGAGCCACAGGACTGGGACAGGGTCAGAAGGCCTAAGGGAAGGCCACAGGACAGAGTCAGAAGGCCTGGGAGGAGGCCACAGGACAGGGTCAGAAGGCCTGGGAGGAGGCCACAGGACAGGTTCAGAAGGCCTGGGAGGAGGCCACAAGACAGAGTCAGAAGGCCTGGGTGGAGGCCACAAGACAGGGTCAGAAGGCCTGGGAGGAGTGTAAGGGGAAGCGGGCGGAGCCGCGGAAGGCTGTGTAGGCGGAGCCGAGGAGGACTCCAGGGGCGGAGCCGTGGAAGGCGGAGACCAGGGGGACTCCAGGGACGGAGCCATGGAAGGCGGAGACCAGGTTGGTTCTGGAGGCAGAGGCTTGGCAGACTCTGGAGGCTTGGCAGGCTCAGCGGGCAGAGCCATGGAAGGGTCTGGAGGCAGAGCAGGCGCAGGCAGAGCCGTGGGAGGGTCTGGAGGCATGGGAGGCTCCGGAGGAGTGGAAGGGCCGAGGGTTGGCGCCGTGGTAGGCGGAGCCATGGCGGACTTCTGAGGCGGAGTCCTGAGAGGCTCAGGTGACTGAGGCATGGAAGGCTCAGGTGACTGTCGTGGAAGGCTCAGGTGACTGTGGCGTGGAAGGCTCAGGGGACTGAGGTCTCGGAGGCTTGAGAGGCGGAGCCCTGGGAGGCTCGAGAGGTGGAGCCCTGGGAGGCGGAGCCGTGGGAGGCTCGGGAGGCGCTGGCTCTTGGACGGTCGAGGCTACAGGCGCTGGTTCTTGGACGGTCGAGGCTACAGGCGCTGGCTCTGGCTCTTGGACGGTCGAGGCTACAGGCGCTGGCTCTGGCTCTTGGACGGTCGAGGCTACAGGCGCTGGCTCTGAGGACGGAGCCGTGGAAGGCGAGACTGGAGAGCGGAAGCCTTTCCTCTTCTCCTCCTCCGGGCGGACGAGGCTGGCAACGCTGGCTCTGGGACGGACGAGGCTGGCAACGCGTTGGTGGCCATTGGCTCGTTGGCCGTGGCAGGCGTGGGCGTTGGCTTGTTGGCCGTGGCAGGCGTGGGCGTTGGCCGTGGCAGGCGTGGGCGTTGGCCGTGGCAGGCATGGGCGTTGGCTCATTGGCCGTGGCAGGCGTGGGCGTTGGCTCATTGGCCGTGGCAGGCGGAGACTGAAGAGCGGAAGCCTTCCCTCTTCTCCTCCTCCTCCTGGCGGACGGGGCTGTCAACGCTGGCCGTGGCAGGCGTGGAGGAACGAGTCATTTCCATGGCTGGGAGGTGACCACTGTGGGAGGAGAGGTAGCGTCCTCCTCTGCAACACCCACAGTGAAAGGAGAGCCACAGATCCTCAGGGTTTCTTCGAGGAAGTCAAGGAGCATCCAGCAAGGGATCGCTGGTGGCAACCACTCCTTTAGCGAACTGCATAGGTTAGCCTTGAAGAAGGCCACCAAGTTAAACTCTGGGAAGTCCGAAGAATTTGCCAGCTCCAGAAACTCACTGACGTGGGCCTCTATCGGGCGGTCCTCTTGTCTGAGGCCGAGAAGCAGGAAATTTGCCTGCTGGGCTGTGAGGGCTGCTGGATCCATTGTTGGTTGGTTATTCTGTTACGAAGGGAGGCAGACAAGGAGTGAGGATCCAGGTGCAGCTTTATTGAGTTGGTGCAAGGGGTCCAGCAAACGGTGCAAACAGGAACAAATAAAACAACCACAAGGGGAAAAGAAAGGTACACAGGGAATCATCCAAGGAGGGCACGGGCAGGAACACGGTAGAAGACAGGATTAACATGGACCGTCATCAAACACCTAACAATAACCAACAAAGGACAAGGTAAACATGAGGGCTTAAATACAAAACCAAGGGGAAACAAAAGCCAATGGACAAACAGAACTCAAAACAAGATAATAAAGGCAATTAACTAAAACCAATGACAAAACTACAACTGATAATAAAGCAATCAAACAATGAACCAATGAAAACCAGACACATGAACATGGAGGGAAAACAGGACATGACAAGACTGGGAAACAGGAACATGAGAATTATTTAAAAATAAGAGTGCATAAACAAAAGACAATATGGAACGTAACAGGTGCCAGAACTTAAAAATAAGAGTGCATAAACAAAAGAGGATATGGAACGTAACACTTAGAAACTTTTAGAATTGGAGTCAGATAAAATAAACGAGGATCTTAAAATGAATAATATAGTGATTTAATTAGAATGAAATCACTTAAACTGAACGCGCACGATAAGACAGAACACGCAGGAGACCTTCAGCCACGCTGTTGGAAACCGCCATTGGACCAATAGTTGGACTCCCCTTACAAAGTGATTGTGGCCACGATATTCCTTACAGTTGCCTCTGATTTCTATATATTTCTCTGTGGCTGATGGATAGACCTTGGCTCTTTTAAAGGCAAATGTGCAGGGGCATTTCACTTCTTGCAATATATGATTATTTATCACATGTTTCCAGATGCCAGTCTTCAAAATTGTGTATTCCCTTTTTGATGTTTTAGAGAACTTGCTGTATTTAACCGTTTTAGGCATGAATTCAATCCATTCCTGAAATGGAACTTCAAGATCAAAAGTCCAGCAATCTTTTGGTCTGGGTGAAAGGGACCTTCAGTTTCATCAGTACTGCCATTTGTTTCATGAGTAAACCCTAAAGCAGTCCAGATGTTGTGTCTATTTAATTTAACAAAAGTGTATAGAGCCTTTGCAGTGATCTTGTTTTCTAGCTGCTTACTGAGCTCTGTCCAGATGCTCTGATTAGGAGTAGCTATGTTGCAATTTTGGACTATGGCCTCTTTGGATGAACACAGGACTGTGAAAATGGAATCTCTGTCAACTGCTGCTTTCTTGGGCATCTGGCATAAGCAAAACATAATTACCCACTTAAATAAAAAAATTTAAATTGTTTTCATGTATTAATGTATTGGTCTGAATATAAGGATAATATAATATAGTATTAATATATAAGGATAATGTATCTTATATTAGGACCGATATGGTAATGTTGACCCCTAGATGCACAATGCAAATTTGATTTAGTAACGATTTTTGTAGTTTGATTTATGTCGACTTTTTCTCCACTTACTCTACACTAATTTCCTCGATCGTCCGGAGGAGGAGAAGAAAGTCTCCCAGGGCTCCGCCTCTTGAGCCTCCCAGAGCTCCGCCTCTCGAGCCTCCCAGGGCTCCGCCTCTCGAGCCTCCCAGAGCTCTGCCTCTCCAGCCTCCCAGATCTCAGTCTCTTGAGCCACCCAGGGCTCCGCCTCACGAGCCTCCCAGATCTCAATCCCCTGAGCCTTCCACGTCTCTGTCACCTGAGCCTTCCACGCCTCAGTCATCTCTGCCTTCCACGCTTCAGTCATCTGCGCCTGCTCCACCTTCCACGGCTCTGCCTGCGCCTGCTCTGCCTTCCACGGCTCTGCCCTCGCCTGCTCCGCCTTCCACGGCTCTGCCTGCTCCGCCTCCCAAGGCTCCCCTTCCACGGCTCCACCTCCGAACCCTTTCAAGCCTCCGAACCCTTCCAAGCCTCCGGACCCATCCAAGCCTCCGAACCCTTCTGAAACCTTCCAAGCCTCCGGACCCATCCAAGCCTCCGGACCCTTCCAAGCCTCCGCCTCCAGAGCCTTCCAAGCCTCCAGAGCCTTCCACGTCTCCGCCTCCTGAGCCTTCCAAGCCTCCAGAGCCTTCCACGTCTCAGCCTCCAGAGCCTTCCACGTCTCCGCCTCCAGAGCCTTCCACGGCTCCGCCCCCAGAGCCTACCTGGTCTCTGCCTTCCACGGCTCTGCCCCTAGAGTCCTCCTTGGCTCTGCCTTCCACAGCTCCGCCCCCTGTACCCCCTTGGCCCCACCTACAGAGCCTTCCGCGGCTCCGCCCACTTCCCCTGAGACTCCTCCTATTACAGACCCTGCCCTGTGGCCTCCTCCCAGGCCTTCTGACCCTGCCCTGTGGCCTCCTCCCAGGCCTTCTGACCCTGTTCTGTGGCCTCCTCCCAGGCCTTCTGACTCTGTCCTGTGGCCTCCTCCCAGGCCTTCTGACCCTGTTCTGTGGCCTCCTCCCAGGCCTTCTGACTCTGTCCTGTAGCCTCCTCCCAGGCCTTCTGACTCTGTCCTGTGACCTTCCCCTAGGCCTTCTGACCCTGTCGCTGTCCTGTGGCCTCCTCCAAGGCTTCCTGACCCTGTCCCTGACCTGTGGCCTTCTCCCTGGCCTCCTGACCCTGTCCCTCCTGAATCGTTCCCTGTCCTACGGCCATCTCCTAGACCTCATGAGCCTCTCCCTGTCCTGCGGCCACCTCCCAGACCTCCTGACCCGTCCCCTGTCCTGTGGCCACCTCCCAGATCCCCTGACCCCATCCCTCCGGACCCATCCCCTGTCCTGCGGCCACCTCCCAGGCCCCCTGAACCTGTCCCTGTCCTGTGGCCTCCACCCCGGCCTCCTGACCCACTCTGTCCGTCCGATGTCCGCCCCCCCCCTGACCTCCTGACCCAGCCCCCACCTCGAGGTCATCCCCTTGGTCTCTCTGGTCCCCGTGGTCTGTCCGTTTGCCCCTTGTGCCCCCCCTTGACTGTCCGTTTGTCCCTTGTGCCCCCCCTTGACTGTCCGTTTGCCCCTCGTGCCCTCCTTGGTCTGTCTGCCCACCCCTTCACTCCCCCTTCACTCCTAGGACATTTAGTTTTTTGTTCTTTTCTGTTTAGGAGCGTCTGGAATCTGCCCCTTTGAGGGGGGATTCTGTTACAATTCCCTGTTGTCTGCCTTGTGTTTTTCCCCTGTCATCTCTCCCTCACTACATTTCCCAGAATTCACTGCCCTCATCACTGCCATCTGTCTGTCATTGTCTTCACCTGTTTATCGTTATCCTAGTGTATTTAAACCCTGTTGTTTTCTCCACCCAGTGTCGGTCGTTGATTGTATGTTGCCTGAGTTCCAGCCTGAGTTCCTGCCCGTTCCTGTCAGTTTATGTTTTCCTCTTCTTTACTTTTGTTTTCCCATCGTGGACCTTTTGTTTGTTCCAGTGTTCTTGTTGTCTTTTAGTTCTTTTCAATAAAGCTGCATCTAGATCCCCATTCCGCCTCAGCTCCATTCATTACACTAATATTAAAAAATCTGAAGCAGCACAAACGAAACGTTTACCGGCACAAACAAAGCACAAACAAACGAGACTATTTGGGGTGAATTTGGAGCATGTGGGGGGGTTGACTGACCTCAGAATGACCTATAAATATTATTTTAATATCTAAAAAGCCGAAGCAGCACAAACGAAAATTTTTACAGCACAAACGATTGAGACTATTTTGCCGACGTTTTGCGTTGGGTGGGGGGCCAACTTCACGCAAGTCACTGCATGGACACTCGTGATAGTATTTCATTTGTTAAGAGTAATCATAACTGAGTAATGAACCATTAAATAAGTCGTAAAGCTATTTAAATTCCATTGAGGCTATCAGACACAGTTTACATTAAATGTACAAAATAAAAAAATTAAAGTGCTTACTTTTCAGTTTTCGGTAAATTCCATGATGCTGAAGAATTGTTTCAGCTCCGACGTTAATATCCACACTTATCCAAACGCGGCGAATCTTCTCGAAACATCCGTAAAATCGCAGCCAACGTTTACTGCCATTGTATATTATGGCGGGGAAATGTGTATGATTTAGCGGGGAAATGTGTGTAATTTGGCGCGAGTGTGTGTACCTTGCAATACCAATTCCAACCTACAGAGGCACTGTTCAAAGTTCACACATACACATGGTTTAAAAGGTCCATATTTGTAAAGGTCATAAAAAGCGCGGGAAGGTTTATCACATTCAAATAGCAATATGAATTAATAAAACCAGTAATGTAGTAATCATTGTGGCAAGGTGGAGGGCGGGGCCGGGTCGTGACTCAACACGCCCGGTCCCGAATTAGGCTAATCAAGCCTCCGAGAGGGTTAAAGCCCGACCGCGGAAGACGGGCATGAGAGAGAGATCGTTCACGGACATATCCATTGTCTTATGTGTTTGTATTTTGAGTTTTACATTAAACCTTTAGTTGTATGTCAAGCCGGTTTCTCGCCTCTTCCTTGCCCGTGAGCGTGAACTGTTTTACATTGGTGCCAAAACCCGGGAAGGAAGAGGGATACGCCGTAGCGGAGTTCTTGCCACTGCCCAGCGGAGCAGCCGCGGCCATCTGTTGGGGGACGGAGGAGCCCAGCCGCCTGGACACGGAGGAACAGCCGCCGACCGCGAGGGGAGGAGGGGCTCCTGGCCAACCGCCTGGAGCGGTTAGGGCCGCTGCCAGGGGCGGGGTGTCCCCTACTAGCCGCTGGAACGCGGCGGGGTTGGAGACCACCGTCCGCGCCGGGACGTTCTGTCCGCCGGGGCCCGAGGACTGCCTCCGATCCACCTGGAGAGGCACAGCTGTCGTCCTGTAGAGGGTGGAGAAGTGGCTGAGGAACGAGCTACGGCGTATCAGAGAACCGGCGAGTAAGGTTTTTTTTTTTTTTTTTTTTTTTAAACAAAACAGTTAATATACTCACCGAAGCGCCATCATTTGGGTTTGTTGTCATTGCTGACGGCATTCCTGTCATTTCAAGCACCAGCGTCCTCTTGTCACATGGTTCGATTTCATACAGAATCGATTGCTTATCCTCAAGTGTCCCGGATGTTTAATCTGAAAATTTTAACACCGAATTTTGGCATCTAAATTTGGCCTATCGAATTTGAGCAACTCGAATATAAATGATTTGAATTTTTAAATTTGAATGTTTGATTCTGAATTTGTGAACATTGAAAAATTAAAGTGAAAATGAGTTACTGAACTGGCGACCTGTCCAGGGTGTACCCCGCCTTTCGCCCAATGTTAGCTGGGATAGGCTCCAGCCCCCCGCAACCCTGTACAGGATAAGCGGTTGACGGTGGATGGATGGATGGATGGATGGATGGATGGATGAGTTATTGAAATTTTGAAGAGTTCAATACAAAGGCAAAAAATTCAGTGCTAGAAATTCAATGGCTTTTTAATTTCAAAATCTGGTGAGACAGAATTACTTCCATAAAAAAGTAACGCGTTACTACCTCTGGAGTGTGGTGGGGAGGAGAGAGTTTTGAATGGGACTGTGACAGTCACCCTTCCACATCTATGCCTCTATTTCCCCTCACACCCCTAATTTAAGAACGCAGGATTGAGTCAGCAGCACCACTTATCGTATGATTGTTTGCCAAATCCAATATTAATTTACTCAGTTATAGATAAACCTTTAATTGTTTAATTGATAAACTGAATAATTGGCCAGTGCAATTCTGGGAGGTGTTCAAATTGTGGAATCCAGGGGATCAAATGACACCATGCGAGAAGCAGACGTGTGAGAGTCAGCTCTGCGCACTTTGCTAATTTTTTATTATCATAATCTGGTGAAATTTGATACATCCAGTGATACATTTGCTCTTTGAGCTAATCATGGCCAAGAAGTCAAAATCCTTGGGCTCTGGACACATTAAAAGACACTTACGTGTTCCAGATGAGAGCGCTGACGGGCCTGTGGTCTGGGGACTCGAGTTGGATGGTGTGGCGGGAAAAGAAATCCAGCATCAATTGTCCAACATGTCAGTGATGCTGACGAAGGTTGTTGCTGATTTGGAGGATCTCGCTGTAATACGTTGATCAATTAAGCTGATGGAAATAACATTCTCTGAGTTAGTTACAAGAGTGGCAGATGTTGAGAAACAAATCGATTATCTTGAGTCATCAGAGAGGGACTTGTCTGCTAATCTACCCGTGACCAAAGTTGATTTGGAACATATTCTTGTAAAGCTTGAAGATTTTGGAATAGAAGCCGCAGGAATAACGTTCAAATTGTTGGAATTCCTGAGCATGAGGAGGGCAGAAATATGGTGAAATTCCAAGACGAGTATGCTCAACATAACAGGCCAAAAGCTAGAAATCGAGCGAGTTCACAGAGTCCCAGCTCGCAGATCTGCTGAGGGAGACAGGCCTCGATGAATTCTGGCCAAATTTCTGAGATCATCTAATAAAGATCTCATTGCGCCAAACGAGGAGCAAATGAAATCTTTTTTGGAAGAATCACAATATTTTCTTGTTCCCAGACTTTGCGAATTCGAAAAGAGAGAAGCGTGATCGGTTCAGGAAATGTAAGAAACTCTTACATCAAAGGAAGTTCACTTTTGCACTGATGATTCTGGCCAAACTGAGAATAGACACCAAAGAAGGTTTTAAGGTATTTTTGTGCCCAAAGCAAGCCTTGATGTTCATAAAAACAATGGATGAGTAGCCATTGTGTGTTTCCCATGTGAGTTGATCGACTCACTGTTCATTGACTGGATTGTCAGAAGAAGCTGGGCGTCATTTTTGTTTCTGTTTGTGTTGGTTCCGCCTAGTGGCTGGAGTTTGCTTTGTGGAATGACACACCAAGGGACTTGTGTATTGACGGAAGGTTGCTTTTACACTGAAGTTTTCGGCTATATTGAGAATGGACACTATGGATGACCAATTTCTACATGCCTACACAAAGGATGTCTTTTATAAAGTTGACAGACTAAGTCATGATGTATTTTTTCATGCGACCTCTGATTGAACTTGACTCACTTAATACACTTTTGACCATCCGAGGAACCGGGATGCCTGTGTTGGTTCATTCCTTCCGCTTATGTCTCCTGTTGGCTGGAGTTTGATGTGTGGAGTATTTCCAAGGGACATTGGAATGATGACATCATCTACTACACTCAAGATAAGCTGGCTCACTGAACATTCGTTTGTCATATGTGCACATGGACCTTTTGAGTTTAGAGGGATTGACGCTGGTTGGCTCTGTCGTGTGTGGGGTTAATGCGCACATTTTTCTTTTTTCTGTTTGTTTTGTTCGGGGGGAAGTTCAGGGTTATATTGTTGCATTAATGTCGAAATGCGTTCTTCATAATTTTGTTTTTGGCACACAATTTATTTTTTCTATTATGTCAAAATGTCAAATGTTAATATAAGTGTACCACCCCATAAAAAGAAGGAAGGTTATTTTCTTTCTTAAACTTAAGAAATATGATATTGTGTTTCTTCAAGAAACACATCTTTCCCCACAGGAAGCTGAACATTTTTGGGAAGATATGGGGTGGACATATTTTCTTTAGAGCTGGCTTGAGTTAGAGTCATTATATTGATAAATAAACATCTACAATTCAAAAATTTCAATCAGATTAAAGATAAATTGGGGAGAATCATTATTGATTTAGCTGAAATTCAGGTGCAAAGACTGATTTTCTCTAATATTTACACACTTATCGCTGATGATCAGGCCTTTTTTTATAGATCTTTAAGGGATGTTGTAAGCCACTGGCACCCCTCATGATATAATATTGGGAGGAGTCTTTAATATTTTGATGGACTTAGTTTTTGATCATAGTGAAGCAAAAGTGTTTAAGCCACCTAGAGCAACACTGATGCTTTACAGGATGTGTAAAAATCTTGGTCTTACAGATATTTGGAGACTTCTGAACCCATCTGGTAGGGACTATAAATAGTTTTTTCATCAGTCCATAAGATTTATTCTAGAATAGATTTTTTATATATCTAAATCCCTCATTTAATCTGTTGTGAATTGCTCAATTGGAAACATCTTAGTCTCAGATCATGCCCTGGTGAGTTTAGAGGTGCTGCCACATATGGAGAAAAATAATTTGTACAGTTGGTGCCTTAACCTGTTGATACGCACCCCCTTTTTGAGCACAAACCATGAAAATTACATACCTGAACTTAAATGGTTGTATTTACTGGACTCTTTGGAGTATGGACACAGTTGTAGTATCTTTTGAAAGAAGACACTTTGCACTTTATTTCCCAAGTTTCAGAATTAATATATGTTGTCATTTTTTAAAGTTAGAGAAGCTGAAGTTTATAGTAATGGAAATATTTTGTGCTGAACACATTTTTATAATAAAAATAAAAACAATAATAAAAGTGCCAAGACAACACAGAAATACAATTTTCTCAAAGCCACAAGTATAAAGAAATTATGTTTCAAATTTGAAGATGATCGAACACAAAATGAGGTTCCTGCAGCATTTTTCTCTGTAAAATCGCTGGAAGTGTACAGAGTAAAATTAAGGCTCCGCCTCTCAAAGTCAACACAAACTCTGACAGGACTGCTTGGCTATAATGAATAAAACTACGCCACGTTTTTAAAAATAGACTTTGGAGACAGGCTCATTTTGTTTATGAGACTAATATTCTATACAATTTTACAACATGAATGCTGCTCAGATTGCAGAGTTTGTTGAAGAACGATGACGAAGGGTAATTCTTTCAGGCGAGATCTCATGTAAACAATGGAGAATATAATCATCATTTCTCAGATTTATCACTTTTATGGACAAAAAGTGCGATTGGATGTTTTTCAATGAATGCCTGTCATGGACAATTGACCCAAGTGTGGTGAACTGGATTCATCTGGCGATCGTGATTTCATAATAAAGGTATAAAGTCCAGTTTTGATATTGCATGTTTTCATTTGTACTCTGTGGCACGGTGGAGGGCGGGACCGGTGCGTGATTACGCACGCCCGGTCCCGTATTAGGCTAATTAAGCCGTCAAGAGGGACAAAGGCCACTCGCAGACGGCGATCGAGAGAGAGAGCTCAATTACGGACATGTCCGTCCTCTTATGTGTTTGTCTTTTGAGTTTTATATTAAACCTTTAAGTTATTTGTCAAGCCGGTTTCTCGCCTCTTCCTTGCCCATGAATTTGATCTGTTTTACATACTCCTGCACAAATAACTAAATTACTGTTTCTGGAGCATTGCTATCGTGAAACAGAGATCGGATATCAATGTTGAAACCTTAGACCTTTGAAAAGATGTATCATTTGTTAACATTAATTAAATTTATAGACAGTAAATTATATATTAAATGTAAGCAGAGTGACGTCACCACTGTGTGAGAATGATTGCGTATCAACAGGTTAATGTATCCCTTTTGCAAAATCTTGATTTTCAACAAATGCTAAAGGCTGAACTTGATGTTTATATGGAGACCAACTGGTCCTCAGTATCCTCTATGAGCGTGGCTTGGGAGGCACTTAAGGCGGTTCTTAGGGGTCGGATCATAGAGTATGCCTCATTCACCAAAAAAATCCAAATCACGAGAATTTGTGGAGTAGGAAGGAAATATTATAAATGCAGATAAAGTGCAGAAGCAGAGCTGAAGCGCCGAATGTTGTCTGATTTCCTCAGAGAATTGACCCAATTGAAATACTTTTCGATATAATACTATTTTGTAGTGGAAAGTGGAGTTTTGATTATTCAGGACAAGACAGTCATACTTTGAGTCGGGGGACAAAGCAGGGAAGCTTTTGGCTTGATATATAAAACAGAGAGAGTCTTTTTCTACCATTCCCTCAGTGAAATCTGCTGGTGGTAAACTTTTTACCTTGGCCACTTATATTAATAGTGCTTTTAAAGAAATCTATCTTATTCTTTATAATTCCATGTCTTTGTCTACTGATGAGGATATTAGAGACTTTGTAGAACCATTAGATCTTCCTAAACTGAAGGCTGAGCAAAACATTCTCTTGATTATGAGATGAGCTTGGAGGAGATTGGCTAGTTAATAAAGGCCTTACCTACAGGCAAGGTTCCGGGGCCTGACGGCTTTGCTGCTGAATTGTTTAGATCTTATGATACAGAACTGGCTCCACTTTTGTTTGAAGTTTATACAGAGTCATTAAAGAATGGAAAGCTTCCTCCAACTATGACACAAGCTCGGATCAGATTGATTCTTAAAAAGGACAAAGATCCAAGCGAGTGTAAAAGTTACCATCCAGTTTCACTGATCCACTTAGATGTAAAAATGTTATCAAAAATTCTGGCTAACCGATTAAGTAAAGTTATGACATCTCCTCTACATATAGATCAGGTGGGGTTTAGTCGGGGCTGCAGCTCTTCTGATAACATTAGGCGTCTCATCAAAATCATGTGGTCAGTGGCGAATGATCAATTTCTGGTCGCTGCCATCTCACTTGATGCCGAAAAGGCATTTGATATGGTAGAATGGGATTATCTTTTTAAGATTTTGGAAGTATATGGGTTCAGATTTACTTTTATTGGATGGATTAAGTTACTTTATAGACACCCTGTAGTTCTCAGGATACAAAGTCAATTGGTCTAAATCCGAATCTTTGACTTTGAGTGCGTATTGTCCATTAACGGCCATCCAGCCGGGTGCCTTCCAGTGGCCCAAACATTTATCGATGATTGGGAAGGTTAATGTAATTAAAATTAATTGTATTCCAAAATTCAACTACCTGCTACAATCTCTCCCTGTAGATGCCCCCTCTCTTATTTCAAGAATTCGATAGCATAGCGAAGTCCTTCATTTGGAATGGTAAGCATCCCAGGTTAAATTTCAATAAGTTACATAGGCCGATTGACAAAGATGGACTAGGCCTACCTAAGATTTAGTTTTATTATTGTGCATTTGGTCTCTGAGATTTGGCTCATTGGTCGCTTCCACCTGAGAGAGCCCCTCCCTGGTTTTGTATTGAAAAAGAAGTTCTTGCCCCTATCTCGCCTCTGCAAAGCCTTTCTATCAAATTAATCAGAGAAGTTAAGTTACACCCCATTATCTCACATTTGTCCTCAGTATGGAAAAAAGTGTCCAGAGTGTTTAATTCAGATATTTATTTAAATTTTGCCTTGATCATATGGCAGAATCCTGAATTATGCATTAATAAGTACCCGTTTTTGCTGGTTAGATTGGATTGTGAGAAGTGTGTGGGGGGGGGTTGAGTGTTGAGATCATTTGAAAATTTGGTTCAAAATGTTGAGATTCCCAGATCTAAATTTTATAAGTATTTACAGCTGCGCTGCCTACTCTGCACTGTTTTTGGGAGTGGCACGCACCCCTCTAGTGCGGCAGATACTCTGGGAGTGGTGATTACTGCTTTTGGAAAAGGTCATGAGGCATCAGTGTATTACTACCTGCTAATCCAGAGTCTGGGGGTCGGAGCTTTAAATTCCCTCAAAAGATTATGGGAGAAAGATTTAAATTTGTTTTTGGAGGAGTGAATGTGGGGTAGGATTCTTACAAATTTCAAGTCTGCATCTAGAGATGCAAGGGTGCGCCTTATGCAATTTAAGATTCTACATAGATTTTATTGGACCCCTTCTAAATTGTGTAGGCTTGGTCTTAAAGACACACCCACCTGCTGTCGATGCCATGTTTTTTGGGGGTGTCGTAAGATACAGGAGTTCTGGTTGAGTGCCCAGAATTTTATGGGTGACGTATTGGGTACTCAGATCTCCTTTTGCCCCAGGCTCTGTATTTGGGTGACGGGGCGGTCATTGATGTTGGAGATAAGTACGTGAAGAGTTGGATCCTGGCTGGTGTTATGGTGGGTAGACAGGTTATCCTTAGAGGATGGAAGTCAGCTGGATCCCCCTCGTTTCATAAGTGGTGCAAGGAGATGGGCAGGGTGGCAGCTTGGGAAGAGTTGTCATATAGAAGGCTAGGCAACATGGATATGTTCATCAAACGATAGGGAAGCTATTTGGAATTTTTGGAGGGATCTTGGCAAGGGGCAGTGGAGGGAGACGTGTTCTTTTAAATTTGTGTTGTAGCCTTTTTGTATTTGAACAAATACGTTTTAAAAATGTAACTACATATTTTCTACTGTTTTATTGTCTATGTGTGTGTCTTTGTCAATTGTATTTGAGCACTGGGATATCTGTTTGTGTTGGGTGGTGGGTTGGTTAATGTTCGGGAGGAAGGGTTGTAAATAAAAAAAGGTGATTCCAAATATTCTGTTATTTTTGTACTATTGTTATTATTATTTATATATGTTATATGGAATCAATAAAAAAACATTTATTAACAACAAAAAAAAAGAGTGAGTGTAACATATATACCCTCAAGGGATTGTCCTGTTAGTGTGTCAAATCCTTTCATTAGCCATTGCAAATATGCCCTAAACTGGATTTCAAGCTATGTATGTAATGAATTGTGACTCAGAACAGCAAGTTGTTGATTATTAGATATTCTTTATTTGGAAGTTTAAAAGAATAACGAGGATTAACAGCCACACAAAGCGGGATCTGAGCCCCAGAATAAAGGAGTTATCCTTCTTTATACAATTCAGGAATAAGCAACCACAGCCTCTTCACATCTTCCATTTATTTGCTAAAAGGAGAAATCTACTTGCACAGTAAATAACTATTAATTGTATGAAGTCTCCAATTAGAACCTTCTTTGCCACTGTGGGTAACCCTTTCACAGGAATTCTATATTCCCTATTGCAGACTTATTTTGTTGTCATGTAAGCTATGAAACATGCATTGAAACTTTGTAAAATAATATTATAAATCACAATTTACAAACTGACTTGATCAGGACATTGTACAATGAGCCCTTTGCAATATTTTATTTTATCAAGTGTTGATCTTCTTGGTAACCTCTCATTCCTTGGTCGAATAACATACTACATATCTCATCATCCTTCTACTCATGTACGTATGATGGGGATGATGGAAAATGTAGTTCTTAAGTTCTTCTGAAGGGTAGATTGAAAGCCATCTTGGAAACAGAGCACTTTTTTTTCACTAAATCAAATTCCATAATTGACTACCTAAAAATTACATTAATTTTACCTTTATTTCTCAATTTACTGCAATCATACCTTCAATACAAAATGAAGACATTCACCACTTCATTTACCATTAATGCGTGCACACTTTATCCTTTAAATACACACCTTAAAGAAAAGAAAAAATTAAATTAAGGGGTTTGAAGTCTGAAGAGACACAATTTTAATTTGTCCTTAAGTTAAATGAATGGGAGATTTTTATTTTCAGGGATATATTAATGACCAAATGGGGACATTTTAATGGATTTTAGTTTCACAGAGACTGTAGACTGCAATTTAATAGTGTACAAAAGATATAATAAAAGCATTCAATACACAACCTTACTTAAACAGTTGTAACAACATATGAAAACAAACACGTTTTATTTGCAAAGGTTTTATTGTTATATACTAAATATTCAAATAACTTGGATATTTTTAAATGCATTGTAATATAATGTACTATAAGTCAATGATATCAAACAGAAAGAACTTTTATCCATCCATCCATTATCAATAACCGCTTAATCCTTTAGAGGGTCGTGGTGAGCCGGTGCCTAACCCGGCATACACAGGGTGCAACGCAGAACTACACCAGTCCATCGCAGGGCACCACACACACACACACACACACACACACACACACACACACACACAGAAGGCAGTTTAGAGTGACCAAGTTTAGAGTGGACTGTGAAAGGAAACTGGAGTACCCAGAGAAAACCCACAATGCGAACACATTGGGTGAACATGCAAACTCCACACAGACAGACCCCTGAGACCGGAAACGAACCCAGGACCCTGGTGCTGTGAGGCAGCAATACTAATTAATTACAAAATAAAACAACAAATATACACAATATTAGATGTCCAGGGCATACGCCCAGACACAATTATATACCCTTTAAATGTAACATTTGCTCCATATAGTTTGCTTTGCAACACTGACTATCAGATGGTGGTAAGCATTGATGACATGATGTGCTTGCCAATACCATAACTGCTCCTCAAGATGATACTGTTTGAGCATGTCATTTTCATGAGATTTATACTCAAATGTATTATTGCTCGGACACAGTGGTGGTACAGTGGGTTCAATCTGTATGCAAGAATTCACAACACCATCATCTTGAAAATCAACAAATGACAAGTTACCTTTAGGCATAGTAGAAAGATGTACTTTACTTTTCTTAGAAACATCGAGAAACATTCCTGGGTACTTAAAAGATTGGATTGAGTTGGATTTTCTTGTCCACAATTGATTTAACACAAGTCTATCTTCCAAATCTCTAGGAGATGTTGAAATAATATATGAAATCATTTTGTCTTGGATTTCAATCAACTCTAATGCAAAACCTGAGTTGAGGTTAATAATCCGTCCGTTACTCCAATACCAGAGCTGTAGTTCCTTTATCCTTTCTCTGTAGCTTGTAGCATGGATGTATTCTCCTTGCTTTGATCCTGTGAGCAGTGTACAAGGTAGAGTACTGATCATAATAAAGAAAGGACAAGCTATCATTCCATTTTCAAGTTTATAGCTCTTAATTGGTACTAGTCGCCACTGTTGATCCTTCGTTGAAATTGATGGCTTTAAAAATATTGAGCAATGATCTAGACTTAAAGAAAGAACATTTCCATAGCTAACAGAACATCCTATAGGAAATTCAGAGAAGCTGTTAGGTTGGTTCATAATGTTTGTTTGACTGCATTTAATAGTTTCCATACTTGTCTTGCTTCCGGTAATGCTATTTTTTAACGTTTTCTCATTTTCCCAGTGCCATACAAAGTTTTCAAGTTTGTTTTCATCATAGTCTTTAGGCACAGGTAGACTGGTATTCAGATCACCTGATAAAAGTTTGCATTTGGTGTTTGATTTTAGAAAATAGAACTGTGTTACTGAATTTCTTGTTAAATTTAGGATTTTTGTGTCGAGTCTTTTGAAAAATGCCAGTTCCACAATTTCTCCACTTTTATTGTTTGTGTCTCTTTGTTTTCGACTCACTTTGCACTGTGAATGTTCATCTTCACGAGAACAACCCTGATTGGAATCTGTTATGTGTTGCAAAGAATTCTGTTCTTTTGGTGTCTCAGGAATAAAGGAGTCCATTGGACTTGAACTTGGTGAGTTTTTGATAAAACTGCAAATTTGAATCAAAGCATCTCTTCTTAAAGAGCTCTTCACTTCCTCTTCAGTTATGGAAGTTGAATACATTCCATTGAGGAGTTCTCTTATGATTGCGGTAGTTTGAGACAAAACTGCCGGTTTTCTCCATACAGTGCAATACGTTTCCAGATCACCAACAAGATGCAATTCCTCATATAAAAAATGAACCTCCTTTAGTATTTCACTCACCAACTCACAGCCCATCTCATTCCCAGCTTCCTCCAGTCGATTGCCAGCCATACCAGGACAGTCACTAACAGAATAAAGCACTGCAGACAGAAGTGTGTAGAGATTTCTTGCTAAAGGCTGAGATTTCCAGAACTGGTACAGTTGTTGCTCTTCTGTGGAGTTACACAAAGTTACCTGCTGGTTTTCCAATAGCATTAATTTCCTGCATTGCTGAACTTCGGTCTCTTTTAAGATGTTTGCCAAGCAATCAGATGCCTTGTTAGTGATCACTTGCCTTTCATTTTGCTTTAAGCCATTTGTTGTATTTTGTTCATGGAAATCTGCATTTGAAAATGAAGTGTTTCCATTATTCAAAACTGCAAACTCAATCAGAAGAAAGATACAGTAATCAGCAAAATGCTGGTAGTTTTGTCCCCTCATGGCATTAAAACTCTTTGTAAATCTTTAAGCAATTGCTGTGTTGGATAGATCTTGGTGTTCTACGATACTAGGAAAGGAAAGTGTATCAGTAGGGAAGTGTATCTAATTTTACATTGAAATCAGCACGGAGTTCTGCTTTTTTTTAAAGCCAGAAGTTACCGTTGGTATGATCTGTAGCACACTACAGTTGTACACTACACCACTTTAAAGATGATAAAATATTGAATTGATATTTGTGATTTCTACTTCAATATTATAGCTTTTCATTTAAAACTTTACTGTTAACGTCAAAGAAACAGACTTTCTCTTGTGATTATTGATATGAAGTGAGGGTGAATGTATTTTAAATTTGATAGATAATATAAAGTGTGACTATAAAATAAGGGATCATCCATCCATTATCAATAACCACTTAATCCTTTACAGGGTCACGGTGAGCCGGTGCCTAACCCGGCATACACAGGGCTCAAGGCAGGACTACCACACAGACAGACCTCCTAGCCGGATTTGAACCTAGGACCCTGGCGCTGTGAGCTAGCAGCACAAACCAAGGTGTGTTTTTGATATCCTGACCACATTCAATTGCAGTCTACTTGCTTAGTAGTGCTTAGATTCCAAGATGGCTTCACATATACCCTTAAAAAGAACTTCAGAACTACATTTCCAAGCAGCCCCACCATACATACATGAGGAAGAGGATGACAGGAAAGCTGAGAAAACTGCCAGTCATATCAGTCATTTATGTAGTTCTTCTGAAGGGTACATTTGAAGCCATCTTGGAAACAGAGCAATGTAGACTGGACTTTGATAGTGTATAAAAACCTGCATGATCTTAAAATGTGCATCATAGTTGCCTCTTTATTAATCCCTTTGATACTTGCCTCTTTTTCACTCAGTAATTTTGATGTATACAATTCGATATGTATATTTCTAAAAGGTCTAATTAGGAAACATTGTTAGTTGAATTAAGTCATTGAGAGATCAGTTGAATAAAAGGACCAGGGTTGAGACCCACTGTTTTAGTTGGATTTACAGTTTTTGAATGGCCATTCTTTTTTTGTTTTGTCAATTTGTTGTGTGGTATTTCTGTGGTTTACTGATGTATACTATCTATTATTATTATTATTGTTATTACTTTTCTACGTATCTTTGTTATTGCTAGGGGGACCCAAGACCACGATGGAGCACCACTGATCTGGAAGTTTTGTCTCTTTTACATGCATAATCCATAGCCATTTTATCCTATGTTTAGTGGTTCTTAATCCTGGTCCTGGGGACACCCTGTTCTGCTGATTTTTATTCCAACTTAGCTGTCAATTACTTATTTGAACTAATAACCTAATCAGGTGATTTTACATTATTTTAAATATTTGGATATTTCAAGTTTAATATAAAATGACATAAGAAACTTGAATTCTCCAGCTTTTTGTGAACTAAATCATTTAAAACGTCTAAGTAATTAGTTCAATTAAGTAATTGAGAACTGGGTTGGAAGAAGACATGCAGGGCAGTGGGTACCCAGGACGAGGATTGAAGACTCATGTCGGAGCCTAACCCAGCAGACACAAACAGGGCAATGCAAGGTGGTTGTACAAACCCTGGATGGGACACAGGTCCATTGCAAGTGCAACTAACAACTCTGTTGTAGAGTTCAATTAAAAGCTGTATTTACATGAATGTTGATCATTGGCAGGCAATTCATATGCTTTTTTTTTCTAATAATCTCTTCTGCCTGGAAAAGGTCTATAGAAGTATGAGCAAAGACCCAAATTGATGTTCTTACTTCTCGAATTACACTGAAAGACAGAAGCAGTACAGAACTGAAAGTCTGGAAATAGCAGTTGTGAGGAAAACACGTGTCTAAAGAATGCAGAACTACAAGTCAAGACTCTTAAAATAAAATATTTTACCAAGAAATGCTGAAGTAAAATTCAAAACGAAATAAAAAATATTATTTAGTTTTATTATTTTGGAATCTGCATTTTTTAACCCTTGTTTTCTCCTCAATGTGGATTAGCAATTTGTTTTAAGACCCTGTCTCGCCGCTGCTGAATCCCCTGCAGTGACTCGGCTGGAAAAAGAAAACGGCCACTAACACATGCTATTGTGTGATGAAAATATTGATGGCCATTTTATATTTGCAATTTTGAGGGTGAAAGGGGTCAAATCCAGCTTGGTAACAAGCATTTCCCAATTATTAAAAAAAAAAAAAAAAAAAAAAAAAAAAAAAAACAGTTGTTACCAACATAATAATAAAAGCTGTTGTAATATCTGGGATGAATTATGAAAATGTTGGTGGTCATTTTGATTTTGATAATACAACTCAATATTTGAATACATCCATCCACCCGCTATCAAAACCACTTATTCACTAGAGCAGTGGTTCCCAAACTTTTTACAGAGGTGTACCCCATCAAAAATTCAACATCCTTTGCTCACTAACGCATAGATACAGTTAATTTTAAAATATGTCTGTTTAACACAATTATCTTGTAAAACAACACTCTTATATGAAACATGTTATATTTGTACATGTTTTGTACATATTATATTAATCATATGAATACATCCCTAGTGAAAACAAAGTGTACTTTATTGTTTGAAATATTTTTTTTTCAGTTGTATATTGCAAATATACTAACCAAAATTTTACTAACTTTAAATATATTTAAAGTATAGTAGCATCATGCTTTTACCAATTTTCACAATACAACTTTTAACACACTTTAAAATAATTGTACTTTAGTATGTTATCTAAAAATATATTTTAGTGAAAATTCTGTTTATATTTTAAAAGTGTATTTATTTGCACTTAAAAATATATTTGAGGTGAGTGGTCATCAGGTGCAAGTGTTACAATGAGCATTTCATTAAGAAAAAATAACAATGCGTAGTTTGTGTGTGGCCACTGTTCCAAAAATTATTGATTTATTTTTTGTTTCTTTCAGCGTTCTTTTAATTTAAGATCATGGTTGGTGTTATTGTTAAATTACAGCCGTTTATCCTGCTATTTTTTGGTACCTATAGTAATAGTAGTTTGGAGGCGGAAATATTCATTGCGGCGCTCGTGTTCCGCCCGGAATTAATTATGAAAACACCTGTTGAGCGAAGCGCCAAAAAAGACGACAGAAAATAAATTAGCGACAGCTACACTAATTAATAAACATGCAAGCAGACAAACCTAGAAGAAAGAAGGCGAGGAGAAAAATAAAGGAAGATTTAGCCTCTCATAAGAGACAGGCAGCCTATGTTTTGATTGAAGTTTATTTGGTAAAGGTTGCAATGGTAAATTAGATTATTATCACTCTGGTGATTTCTTTTGGCATGTTGAAGTGCAATAATTTTACACTCTGTGTGTATGGAATCTTCAGTGCATAAATGTTTTTAAGTGAATAATTTTATATGCTATGTTTCTGTATGTTGTTTGTAATTGAATGATTTGCTTTAAAGGCAAGTTATAAGTTATACTGTGAAACGTTTATGCTGCCTGATGCTGTGATATACTGTGTTTTCTGACTGCCATGTGGGGCTTCAAATGTAGACAAAGGACATTCACACATGCTTTTATTCCTTGTTATTTCTTCCTTTAACCCAGTTCTTTTAACCATGACCTCGTGCCTCATGTCTGAGCTACAGTTTTTACATGTTATGTTTTACAATTATAAAACCATGTGAGATTTAAATAAAAACTGTCTGTTATTTATTGTAATGGCCTTGAAAACAAGTGCATTCAGCAGTAAAAAAGCCCCCCAAGAAATTCAGCCTTCAGTATGCAGGTACATTTAAAATACTGTCTTGTGTAAGACGATGTAATGTTTAAAGTATATTGTACAAAGTATAGCTAAGTAATAATAGTTTGTTATTGGAGACAAAGTGTGCAATTTGTAGTATTTGGAATAAGCCAAAGGTGTTACTAAGCATTTACTTTTTACTCAAATATAATACACTTCTGGTATATTGCTTGTATGTTTCGAAGACACTTGCAATTAATTTGTAATGTACTTGTAACACAAATAAAGTACACTTTAATATCACTAATCAAGCATGTAATTATCCCACACTGGCACATACTTAAAGTATACTAAATATACTTGAAGTTGTTCCAATTTAGCACACACAAGTACACTTAAAAAAAATACAATTAAAGTTATGCTTTACTACAATTTCATTACAACTAAAATATACTTAGTACAAAATTAGTTGTTCCAAAATAGCACACTACGAATTTAACTAATCATGAACACACTTATAATGATAATTAGTCTGGCTTCAAGTATAGTTAACAGATTTGTTTTCACCAGGGATGACTTACCGATTGAGATGGGAATGCTACATATGATATAACTGCATAACTTAAACTCCCCCCTCATTGCGTCGCTGTACGCAGTAATATCATTCGGTTCTGTGCCTTGATTTGCACATCACTGCAGGTATGGCATTGCCAAGTAGCTGTGCAATTGTGCGGTCAGCTCAAGGTGCTTTTTTATGTCACATTTGGCACAGTTAGCAAGGTTGAGCTCATTTGCTGAAAAAACATCATACAACAATGTGAAAACAGGTCTCTAGTTTGCGAGCAAATGTGAGTGAAAATTACTGTGTGTGAACGTGGAAAATGATTTAATGGAACTGAATGTCTGACACCTGTCATCAAAGCTTATGGACTTATACCATCAGAATCAAAACTCCCTATGCATCTAACCTTAAATACAAATTACGCTTTAAACTGCAGAAAAAAAACTCAACTAAAATCGTGTACGACTGACATATGCAAGTCTGGTAAAACAGTGAAGTATTTTACTTGCTAACACTAAGCTACACCACCTTGCACTGGGTTGGGTTGGTGAATAAAGATACTTGTGTGACGCATGAGTAAATGTATTTTTTAACTGCAAAATATCAGGTTATTTCATTGCAGATGTTTCTGACCTTTATGACACAACCATTTTGGTGTTTCTACACTAGAGGACACACAAAATAATTTTTGCCAGTGAAAAATACATGAACTGGGTGCGAATGTTATTTTAGACTGTGATGAAATTGAAAGAACAGTAACTCTCAGAATGTCATTTGCATACCCCTTAGGGATACACTTACCCCAGTTTGGGAAACACTGACCTAGAGGCTTGTGGTGAACCAGAGCCTAACCTGTCAGGCAAGTCGTGAATACACGCTGGACAGGTTGCCAGTCCGTCGTAGGGCACTTCACACTCACACAGAGGGCAATTTAAAGTCAATGTTCGACAGCGTGTCTTTGAACTGTGGGAGGAAACCAAAGTACCCGGAGAAAACCCACAACAAGCAAGAACACAGAACATGCAAACTCAACACAGACAGACCCTTAGGCCAGAATCGAACCCAGGACCCTGGCGCTGTGAGGCAGCAGAACTAACCACCACGGCACCATGCTCTCCCTATTTGAATTCAGCACACCCAAATTAACTTACAAAGAATTGTTGGCAACTTTTAACAAGAAATGCTTCTTAAAGTTGTAAGAAATAAGAAAACAAGAATTTATGTGTAACACGCTCATAATTGCTATATCTGTAGTGCATGATGAATTACATATGAACCAGATAAACCATTCAAATGACGGCATGTATTTGAAATTCTGAATTGGAAAAATGTAATACATTTATTACCAAACTAAATACAAATATGACAAATGCTAAATACATTTTAAATACTTTCCCATACATCTGCCAACTGACTGATTATTAGTTTTATTGTCATTGATTTGGCAGAGGCCTTTTATCCAAGGTGACATAGGAGTCCAGTTTATATAGTAGCAACATACACACATGCAACATAGTAATCATGTAGTTGATAATAAATACTGTGTATGTACAACATAGGAAGCAAGTTACATGAAACAGTGTTCCCAATCTTGGTCCTGGGGACCCAGTGTCTGTTCCAGCTTGACCTCTGAATTACTTGATTGAACCTGAAATGAAATAATAATTTGTCTAATCAGAGCTTTAGAATATTTCTCTGTTTCGTATCTCTGTCTTGTCCATCAGTAACCACTGAGCCTATTCTCCCTGCACACAACCACTTGTTAGATGTTAGTGTATTATCCCAAATGCAACTAGTGCAATATGAAGCAAATTTATTTAAATGCAGTTTTGAATAAAAATAAATAAGTTTGATCACATAGTACCCAACCTGGCAACCCCTTTATGTATATTAAGAACATCTGCAAAAGTATAATTTTTTCACATAACTCATCAGAGCTCTCAGTTAGGTCATTGAGCCCTGAATTGAACTAATCATTTGCTCATTTTTACTTCTTAAATTGTTTATAAAATGTTGGAATATTTAAGTTTCTTATTAGAATGTATACTAAACTAAAATCTCCAACTATTTAAAAATAATGTAAATCTCTTATTAGGTAAATTATTCGTTTAATCGAGCTATTAATTAGGAGGTTGTTTGGAACAAAAACTAGCAGGGTAGACAGGGGGTACTGCAGCACCAGGTTTGAGAACCACTAAGTTATCCTGATTAGTCATTACAGTAACCAATCACATTTGAATAATGAATAAGACAACAAATGGACCAGGACTGAGAACCACTAACTATCCTCAACTTAAGATCAGATTTTGCACTGTGTGTTTCTGTTTCTCTAGCTACCTCAACTGGTGCTAATGCTTGATTATAGCTATAGTTTAATTCCTCTTTTTTTTTAATAACTGATGACATTACAGAAATAAGAGCATAAATAGATTTCCCCTTTATCCATACTTCAAGTAAAAATGTTCAGAAGCTGCATGAAACGCAGCCACCAGCGCTTTGCTGGTGTCTGGAGCATTTTTCTTTTACTTCAGCAGTTTCAAGTTGTCCTTTTGCAGAATATTCAAGGGACTTCATCTCCCTACTTACAAGATGCCAGCACCGTAGACAATTCCTGGATGCCATACTATTTCAGCACCCCAGATTATGACAGCATTCCAGAGTATTTAGAGGAATATGAACAATGGGAGGAAGGAGGAAGTGGAGAAGAAAATATATCTAATGATACTCAAAACTGTTGGGAAACCATCCGCAATCTTACAACAAGCATTTCAGTAGTTGTACATCAGCAGCAAAGTGAAACAGTGTCCAAAATGAATGAATGGATAACTTCCTGCAACTCCACAGATGAGCAACAGCTGTACCATTTCTGGAAATCTCAGCCTTTTCTAAGTACTCTATACACTGTTCTGTCTGCAGTGCTTTATTCTATCAGTGGCTGTCCTGGTATGGCTGACAATCGACTGGAGGAAGCTGTGAATGAGATGGGCTGTGAGTTGGTGAGTGGATTATTAGATGCAATGCATATGATGATGGATAACTCAAGTAATATTTCTGATGAAACAAATGCTACAGAGACAGAAAGCTGCTTGACTGAAGAAGCGTTGCTTTTAGATGACCCAATGGAAAATGAATTAATGGAGAAGAAAGCTGAAGTTCTATCTGAGAGTGTTGTTGGAATGGGAGAAGTGCTTAATTTGCTGAAGTCACTTATTGAAACCCAAGTGGAGTCTGAAAGGTTAGAACTGATGGCTGAGATTGTCACAGTCACAGACAAAATAAAAATAGCAGTGAACTCATTGGAAAAAACAGATGAAGGGACTTTAAATAGAAAGGACAATGCTTTCCAGAATGGAACAAGGCATCACGATTCAAGACTATCCAAAAAATCCAGCAAATGTTTAGACCCTGCCAAATTGAAAGAGGCATCTGTTCCAAAGCTTTCCAATTCATCCATAAGACAAGTGTCTCAAGCAAAAAGGAGCAACAGTGAAGCGTTTCAACAATACCAAGACAACAGCTTGAAAAAGGTACGAAGAAAACGTGATATCGATTTCATCAGCCCAGGCTTTCAAAACTACACAGACAAAAACGCAGCCAAAAATGTACAAGTGTCACTCAACTCATATGCCAAAGCAATGACCAATCAGTCTGCACATCGAGTGTTTTATTTCCTGAAAGCAGCAGACAAATGTAAGTTGTTAACAACTGACAGCAAGACAAACTCAACTGAGGAACAGGATTATGATGGAAAGAAAATAGAAAATCATTTATGGTACTGGGAAAATGGGACAACATTAAAGAACAAAGGAAATGGACAGACTGTTAGCCTCAACTCTATTGACTGCAAGCGAATAAAATTTGCTTCTCAAACATTTGAGCTCCCTAGTTTCCCTTTGGGCTGTGTTTCTAATGATGGAAGAACTCTTGCTGTGAATTACCATGACTGCTCAATAGTTTTACAAACAAGTCAAACATCAGATCACCAGAGTGCTAATTCTGATCGTTCTATTGATAATACTACTACACCAAAATGGCAGCTGGTGCCCGTAAAAGACAAAGATGCATTTAAAGAAGTAGCTTGTCCTTTCTTCATCAAAACAAATACATTCCCTTGTATGCTACTAACAGGAGACGATGAACGAGACATTGTCCAAACCATGCCTTTTGATGAATATTCAATGGAAAAACAACTTTGGTATTGGAATAATCAACGTCTCATTAATGTTTATTCAGGACTTGCATTGGAAGTCTCTCATGATGGACCAGATCAGCCCTCATATATTACATTGGGCACGCCACATAACTTAGAAGACAAAGAGTTGCTTTCTCAAATGTGGACTACAATGGAAAACCGGATTCAATCTGTAATGTATCCTGGACTTTACCTTGAACTTTCCCAACACAAAACGGCTGAGAATTACGCTGTACACCTCTCTGATAAATCTGAGCTTCGATGGTCTTTTATGGATGCTCGAAATGAGGGGGACATTTTAATTGTAACAACCTGTGTGAATGTGTTTTATGTCAAAGTGAAAGCATTACCTTGTAAACTGCTCACAGTAACTGAAGAAGGAAAAGCACCTGAACTCAATACTTACAACAGTGACACAATTCTTAATCAGCTCTGGTACTGGAGGGGAGAACATTTGGCAAACGTGGCGACTGATTTAGCCTTTAATATTCAAACAACAGAGAACGTCACCTACTCAGTTATTCTACAGCTACTGAACGCATCTATGGAATCCCAAACATGGCAAACTAGAAAGAGCCTGATGAAATCTGAATGGATAGAGAGATGTTTATTTTCCATCAATGAAACATCAGCCAGTTATTATCTCAGTGTGGACTGCAATCCCCAGAACAGGAGCTTTTCTCAACAGTTGGAATTCATAAATTTCAATACAGGATTTAACAACATTGAAAAAATCAGCTGCTTATATTACATAGAGTGGACACCCAGCTTGTGAATTTCTCACAGGTTTTCAGGATGAACACTTTGTTAAAATGAGGCCGATTACTGAAGAGCTGATGGAAAGTCAGCTGTGGTATTGGGATGGGCCACAACTCATCAACGTGGTAAGTGACCTGGTTCTGTCTGTTATTAAGGGGAATACTAGTGAAGAAAGCAGTCTGATTTTAGTCAAATCAAACAAAGACAAACAAAATCAAAGTTGGAAATCCGCCAATGATAAGATAATCCAGGTGTCATGGAATACTAGTGCTGTGACATTAAACATTAGCAACGGGCATGTTGCTCTCCAACCAATAGGTGATGGAAGCTTTCAGAGTTGGGAATTCATTGACAGCAATGAAGTCTCTTCTAATCCTGACAGACTGCATTGCTCAGACAGTTCACCACAGGATCGCACATATTTTTTTATCAGGAACAAACAGCTGCCATGTTTATTGCTTACAGCAACATCCAAGGGACAAAGCCCAGTATTTATACATTATAATACAAGAATTTTTGAGAAACAACTTTGGTACTGGGAACAAAACCATTTAATTAATGTAGATACTGGACTGGCGCTGCATATTGAACAACCAAATCAGTCTCGCGTTGTTCAGTTGCCCATGTTTACCTTTGAAAGCTCTCAGAAATGGGTGTTTGAAGATGGGGTCTTTGAATCCATGTTTGATGAAGAATGTGTTTTAGACACTGTAAAGAATGACGAAGACATGCATATACTACACATTGTGTGCTCTGGTGGAAGAAAAGTGTCTCAGTGGGAAATTATTATATTGAACGAAATCTCAAACAGGACAGAAGAGGTTGTGTGTCTCTTTTTTATTCAGAATAAACATTTTCCATGTGAGGTTCTGACTGGGTTTGCTGAATCCCAAGAGGTCAACCTCAGACCTGTAACTGATGAACTGATCGACTCCCAGCTCTGGTACTGGGATGGAAATTATCTTATTAACTCTAATAGTGGTCTAAGTTTGGGGATTGTAATGAATGAGAACAATTACGTTGCTTTAGTGAACATAACTCTTCAAGGAAACTACACTTGGGCCATAGATGCTGACTATATCCAATCAGATGTTCTGAATAACAGTGTGCTGACATTAGATACTATCAATGATGGCAAGGTGCAAGTTGTGGGAGCATATTCTGGCATGATTTCTAGTGCTTACACTGTTCAAAACTGGACATTCATTCAAAAAAATGAAGCTTTACAGAACTCTGATGTACTTTACTGCAAGGATATTGCAGAGAAAATAGTGGATCTATTTTTCATAAAAAGTTCATCACAGCCTTGTAAACTTCTGACAGCAACAGCCAAAGGTGAAAGTCCTCAGTTCAAACATTTTGATGAAGACAATATTGATATGCAGCTCTGGTTTAGAGAAGGAGATCAAATACTCAGCAAAGCTTTAGGGCTTGCATTGCATGCTCATCAAGAACTAAAGGATGTGTCGGTTATTCTGTGGGACAGCTTTGCATTTGCCACAAGCCAAAAATGGGATATACATGCAAGTACTCTGAATCAAAAAAATATAACCACTGTGCTCTCACTGTTGAAAACGGGGCTCGAAACCCAGATGAGTTGACAATGACATGTAAAAAACCAGTTCACCAGCACAAGCAACACTGGGAGTTTGTAGATTACACTACTGCTACTAAAAACCTTGATGTTGTCGCCTGTTTCTATTTCATAAGGAATGGACATGAATCGTGTGAATATTTGACTGGATTTTCTGAAGGGCAGCAAGTTAAAATACGTCCAGTAATTCAAGAATTGTATAAAAATCAGCTTTGGTACTGGAATGGTGCTTATCTAACACATATGAAATCTGACCTGGTACTGGGAAAGAAAAATACATCTATCAATGCTATTTTGCAAAATAAACACTCAGACTATAATAACCCTAATGCCCAGAAGTTTATGTATAATAATAACAAATTCCTTTCCTCATATGATGACAAAAAGGTACTAGATATCAACATTGATGATGATGGTAACATATATTTTAATCTCCTGTCTTCTGGCGTTTCACAACATTGGACATTTATTGAAATGACCTGGGGTTTAGAAAATGAAGATCAACTGTCCTGTGCACCAATCAAACAAGATCCAACATTGTTTTTCATTAAAAATTTCAACAAACCATGTGAATTGCTCTCTGCAATTGGAAAAGGTGAAAGTCCACAATTTAAACATTTCGATAGTGAGAATTTACATTTGCAGCTCTGGTACTGGGACAGTTTCCATTTGATGAGTATAGGGACTGGTCTGTCTCTACAAGTACAAGATAAAACCAAAAATGTAGTGCTGTGGCCCGTCTATGCTTTTGGTAATGGTCAGAAATGGCAACAGTATGAAAACAAAATCGGACTTGTGAAAAAGCCAGACTGTTTGCTTGATACCTCAACTGACAGAGGTGACGTGACACTAAATGCAAACTGTGCTGCCAGTGGAAACAGCAGTACCTGGGAAATGGTCGAATTTGATGATGAACTGAGCAATCGTAACAGATTGCAGTGCACCTATTTCATAAAAAATGGATTACAGCCTTGCGAGCTCTTGACTGGGTTTTCAAAAGGAGAAAGTGTTAAATTAAGACCCCTGTCTGAAGAATTTATCTTAAGCCAGCTGTGGTATTGGGATGGAAAACATCTAATTAATTATGGGAACCAGTTGGCATTACGTGTAGACATCCAAGGACTTAATGTTATTCTGTCAACACAAATAAATGCCTTTAAAAGTCAGATGTGGGAAAGGGATAGTCTATATCTGAAATCACAGGGGAAAGATGGACATGTTATGGATCCTAATGGAGTAAATGTTGGCTTCTCCATTCCTGATAACAGTGCCAGACAAAAGTGGCATTTCATTCTAAGTGAAGTCGGTCTTAAAAATCCTTCATTACTGCACTGCCAACCAGATCGAGATGGACTTGAAAGATATTTTGTAAAAATTGAGCAGCACCCATGTCATTTGATGACACAGATTGAATGTGGAGAGGTGAATCTGCATGCCTACAATGAGGAGAAAGTTCAGGATCAACTGTGGCTTCAGGAAGGAGCTCATATCCTCAATGCTCACAATTACCTTGCTCTCAGTATCAAAAACCCTAAAATACCCAATTCATTATCTGTATCATTAAAGACAAAGTACAGCTACGAACATTATCAGATGTGGGAAAGACATGAACATCTGATTAAGTCTCAGTTTAAAGATGCGTCGATGGCTCTGGGTTATTATATAGATAGCCTACAAATGCATGAAATTGATAGCACAGATGCACAGAAATGGACCTGGCTTCTTTTAAAAGATGTTACAGAAGATAACAAATTATTGAGATGTTCACGTTGTTATGATAAAGCTGAAGAGAAAGCAGCAATGGTTATGGGATTTATACCAGCTGTTTCTTTATTTTACAATCTTTTCCGAGCTGCAGTATATGCAGGGAAAGGGTGTAATGAAGTGGCTATAGAGAGCCTTCAGGATGCAGCAATTGATATTGCAGTGGATCTGGCCATTTTGGTAACAGGAGGTGCTCTTTCTGCTGTAGCTTATGGAGCAAAAACAGGATTTAAATTTGGGGTAAAAGCTGGGGTTAAAGCTATAGGTAAAGCCATTAGAGCTTCTGTCAAACTACCAGCACTTGTAATGAAGATGCAAATGAAAATAGTGGCACAACAAGGTTTAAAAACAACAATTAAGAAGTCTATTGGCCAAACAATAAAAACAACATATTTGACAGTGTCAAAACACTGTCAAATTACTTAAGCAAGTTTCACTGAATACAGGAAAAATTGTAAAGAAAATCCCCCAAAATATTGTCAAGATTAGGAAAACTTTGAAGAAACAGATTAAAGATATGTCTGGCAGCAAGATGCTTAAAAACACAAAGAAAATGTTTCATGTAAAGAATTTAAAAAGGACAGGACAAAATGTAAAGAAAACGTCCAAACAAATGGCTGGGAAACTGAAAGAAATGGGAAATAAATTGGCGTCCAAAGCTGAGAAGCAAGTGAAGCGATTGGATGACATTGAACATGGAAAAGTTAAGAGCACCAAGATTCGATGCAGACGTATGCCTGTACATTGTGTAATTCCAAACCCTGAATTTCTAAATGATCTTGAAGTTAAAAGAATATTTTCAGACATTAAGACGCAAGGAAAACGAGATTTTCCAGATGTTCAGACCTCACGTCAACATACTTATGTGTATATGCATAATAAAGATGATAAATTAGAGAAGGTGTTTGGGATGGATATAGTAACGTCTAAAAAGAATAATCTACATACTGAACAAGCACTGGATAACAATGCACTAGAGATACTAAACAGAGAAGAAAACTTTGGAAAAACCGTATATTGGTATAGTTTAAACACTCCTTGTCAAACTCCTACTAATAATAATAATAAAATCCCATGTTTTCAATTTATTATTGAAAAATGTAAGGAGTGGTATAATCGTCAGATGAAATGTGTGGTGGGATTTGACAAGTGGTATGCAACTCAAGATAAGTCTTTAAAACAAAATATGTATAAAATCTATACAACTCAAGATCAGAATATAAAGGATAAACTCGAAAACATTCAAATAAACTATATGAATAACATGGATGATAATCTAAAACAAGGCATACCTTTACACACTGAAAACATTGTCAGTGGATTTGTTGATACAAATAAAAGTAAATTAAAAAGTATACTGAAACAAACAAAAGTAATAGATGCAGATGGAAGCCTGTGGAAACGTTTGGAAGTGTTTTGCAGCCATCTAGCTACAATACCTAAACTAAATATACTCAAAGTTGGGTGCAATTCAGAAGATTACCTTAAACAGAAAATCACTGAGAACATGATAGACGTTTACTTGCCTGAATATTTAGAAAAAACATTGGGATTGCCAGAAATAAAACAAAAGAGAACATTGATTAAATTTGAAGAAGATGCTTTGGCAATAGGTGAAACACTAAAGAAAAATCCTGACGATGCTTTTGAACAAGCATTTATAGTTGAATGGAATAAATCTATTTGGAAAAATACTGTCGAGGAATCCTTTGATAAAATAATAAATAAATATCTTTACGAACAATCTCTCAAAGCGTATGACCAAAAAACATTCAGTGACTTCCTAAAATTTGTTAATCTTCAGAATTAAGAGGTCTGACCAGTCACATTACCTTTCTTGTGTGTGAAGGCTAATCATTTGTTTTAGATTATTAATACTTTATTGTTAGTTGGAAATTGCTTTCTGTCTTCTTATATTTTGAATGAAAGAGTTTTATTAATGAGATTGTGCACTTGTATCCCCCATAATTAAATAGGTGTGTGACCTTGTCTTAAACTTTTATCCATGAACTTCCATGTCAAAAAATTACTCTGGCTATTTGAACCCTCTATTGGAGGTAACAATTGTTGCTCAGGTAGATTCAATTCTGCAATTTCTGAATTGCTGCATGAAATGATTTAGACTTATCTGGAAGTAAGAGCTACTTAAGTCTAAATCCTTCCATCCCTAAGCCTAAAACCCATAACTGCTCAATCCTTTAGAAGGTCACTGCTGTAAACTAGAACCTAATCCGTCTGGCACAGGACACAAAGCGGGATTAAGTCCATCACAGGGAACCACACACACACACACGCACACACTCAGAAGGCAGTTTAGAGTGACCAATCAACCTGATGGTGGGAGGAAACTGGAGTACCCAGAGAAAACCCATGCGAACATGGGGAGAACATGTAAGTCTAAATCAATAAAAAGTTCCCAATTGAACTAACACTTCATAATATACTTATAAATGTATATTTTGGTAATAGCTTCCCACAAATGCTAATATGTTTTTCTCTCGACTGTACAGTATTAATATCTTATCATGCATGCAATAGAAGGTTAATCTAAAACTAACAGCTCCCCCTAGTGGTCATCATTGTCTCAGTATCATTGAACAGATTGGAAGGGAATATATTAGCTGAGAAACTTGATTCTTAAAGAATCATTAGTATAGAATTATTGATAGAGTGTGAGATGTAAACTCTTTATTACAAATAACTTTATTCTGAGAGAAAATAGTAATGGACCAATTGAATTTTTTATTTTTATTTTTAAATGTCATTTTTTTTACTGTGTTATTATTGTGTTTACTCTGTCTTGAGCTGAGCTAATAACATGATGTGAAAGTTAAATAATACAAAAATATCTCTTTCTTCTCTGAATACATGCACAGAACACACCTTCAGTAATGTTATAATTAACCAACTTTCATTTTATCCATGGAAACCGTCTCCATGACAGTTATGCAACTTTAGTTTCTATAGTCTCTTCATAATTAAGTGTACTACCTAATAATCTAAGCAATAGCATATAGTTTCTCTTTTATTTCAATTCTAACTAAATATTTACAGGTTTCTTTACACTAAGAATGACAGTGTTTGTATTTTTTTCCATTAATGGGTTTCAGATCATAAAGTACAAGAGCGTTTTTAAAGGTGCTTTGTGTTCCTAATGTTGATTTCTTGGATTATATCTGTTTATGGGACATGTAATGTAAGATTCTGTTGAAAGTTACTAATCACTGACTGTTATCCTTAGTTATTGATGATTTATGGACTGCCTCTGTGATCTTTTGTTATTAAATCTTATTAATGTGTAATAGTTGTAAAAACAAGTGATTTTAACCATGTATTACAATTTGTATTACCTTTTTATATTTTACTTTGATTTACTATATGTGCCTTAAATAAAGCTTTGCTGAACATTTATTTTTATGCTTATCATTTCTTTCAATTTAGGTTTTTAAGCGACATTTTGGAGGTGTTTTCTCATTTGATGATTTAAAAGATGCATTTTATTTCAAAACACTATGAAGAGTATTGTGAGACTTCAGTGGTAGTTCAGGCAATTCCATTCCTATATTGCAGTGTGTCTCCAACCCTGGTCCTAGAGAGCAGCCCCCCTGTCCCGTCCTGTCCAGTACAGTGTGTCTCCAACCCTGGTCATGGAGAGCAGCCCCCCTGTCCCATCCTGTCCAATAAGTGTGTCTCCAACCCTGGTCCTGTAGAGCTACACACACACTGGCTGATTATTAGTGTGCAACTGACAGCACTGCACTTTTTTATTTTATTTTTTGTATGAAATATTTATAAGCCCAAATTCACAGCCTGCCTATGTAATGGAGGATGAGTACAAAGTTATATTAACATTTGCAACAATGGGTGAAATGAGTAATCCTATGCGGCTACCAAAAGTACTCAAAAAAGCAGTAGGAAACATTAAATCAGCTAGATACTTAATTAACAATCAGGTGCTTGTGGTTTGTTTGAACAAACTATCAAAAAGAAGGAATTAGGGGGAATAGAAGTGAAATGCCATGTACCAGGTGAAATGAATGGTGTTAAAGGGGTGATAACTGGGGTTCCAGTATCATTAACAGATGAGGTACTAAAAAATCAGATGTGAAAGGATTGACATCAAATAGAAATGGGAAAAGAGAAGCGAGTACAACAGTCATGATAGTAGTGAATGGTAAAATACTACCAGAAAATGTAAAAATTGGATATGTGAGCTATCCAGTACGTCCATACATAAAACCTGCATTGAGATGCTTCAACTGCCAAAGATTAGGGCATATGGCAGAGGTAGGTGAAGGAAAGAAAAGGTGCTGTAAATGTGGAGAACAAGTTGGACCTAAGTGCTGCAGTTGTGGAGGCCCACATAGTTACATAATTAGGATGTACAGCACAAAAACAAGCAATGGAAGTTATGATGTACAAATCAGATCACAATGTATCATATGCACAAGCAGTAAAGAATATTCAAAATGAGCAAGGAAATAAGATAAGTGATGGGAACATTCATAACGATACAAATGATATATCATTCAAGGGTACAGATACGGATAAAGCAAATGTTGACTCAAGTATGCTCATGGTTAGTAAAGTGAGTTTCATTGCATTTATTGCAGAAGTCATTAACTGCACAGCACAAACAAATAAAAGGACAGAGCAACTGAAAATAATCATATCTGTAGCAACATGTCAGCTGGGTATAACAGAAATAACAGTTGAGAAAATTCAGACACTCCTTGGTCAATCTGAGAATAATGCAAATTCTCAAGCATTACCAGACAAGCAAAGGTTAAATCAAATAATTTGGCATTCATGACAGTACAATGGAATGCCAGAAGTCACGAATGGCCAAGAGTTCAAAAGAATAGTACATAAATGAACAAATCCTCCACATGTTATATGCATCCAAGAAATGTTATATGCATCCATGGCTTGAACCGCGATTAAACTTTGTTATTCCATGGTACTTATCCATGAGAAAAGATAGAACAGAAACAAATGGTGAGGGGTATGCAACGTTTATAAAGGGGTGTCTTATAGGGAAGTAAATATAGAAACACAATATGAAGGTACTAAGGTGGAGGTATGGACACAGTTAGGAAAATTAACAATAATAATCTATTACAATACATGTGAACAGTTATAATAGAATGAAACAACATTTGGCGTACAGAAGAAGGTATGGTGATATGGTGTGATTTTAATGCGCACAGTGTTTTAATTGCAGCACAAATAAAAATGGCATAGTGGTGGAAGAATATATGGAGGAGAATTTATTGGTATGCTTAAATGATGGGAGAGGAACAAGGGTCAGTATCAGAAATTCAAGTCATGTATAGATCTAACAATAGTATCAGCAATAATAGCAGTAAAATGTCAATGGGAAAAACTAGATCAATCAACAATTGGGAGTGATCATTATGCAGTATCCTGCACAAGAGGATTAGAAATGCAAAGGTGTGTAGTAACAAAGCAACAAAGATGGAAATTTGAGAAAGCAGATTGGGGGAAATATAATAGCATAAGTAAGACAGAATTGAGGAATTATATTATGGAATATGACATTGATCAGTACAGAGAAATTAAGATGAATATTAATATCAGAGCAGCAGAAGAATCAATCCCTACAGGGAAAGGAAAAGGAAGGGAGAAAGTTGTTCCATGTTGGAATGATGATTGTTCCAATGCAATTCAAAGATACGCATTTAGAATATTAAAAAGACCACTGACACCAGAAACAGTACAAGAATATCAGAGGGAAAGAGCACAGGCAAGGAGGAAAATTAAACAGGCAAAAAAGAGATACTGGCAAGGTTATTGTTCTTCTATAGGTAAAGAAACAGGATTGGGTGAGGTATGGGGTGTGGTAAAGAAAATGATTGGGATATATAAAACCAGAAATATACCAGTATTAACAGGTGAAGGAAGAACATCTATTACAGAAAAAGACAAGGCAGAACTATTAGTTAAAACATTTCAGAAGGCACATAGTAAAGAAAATCTTGATGAGAATTATAGAAAGAAAACACTAGAAATTATGCAGCAACATCAATATATGTATGTGACGCGTTTGCGTTCTCAGGACGGAAGGAGGACACGGGAACAGGGTTCAACAGTCAGGTAGGGTTCTTTTAATTCCTCCAAGTTAACGAACATAAAGTTGAACACAAAATACTTAAACTGAACACAGACTTATTCTTAATAACGTAAACTGATACACTTTGAAGTTGCCAACACTTGACTGGCGTAACTCTCTCTCTCGACTGGAGGCACTGGTGCTCTTTTATGCCGCTCTCCCCATACTCACTGAAATTAGAGACAGGTGTTAGACATAATTTAGCTCAGGTGTAAGCGCCCTTACCGCTTTCCCTCTCCGGACGGGCACTTGACCACGCCCCCGCTGCCACAATGTATAATAATAAACCTGATGGGAGAGGAGCAATAGATGTTGCATTTGAAATATGGGACCTTAAAAGAGTAATATATTATATTAAACAATCAGCACCAGGGAAAGATCTAGTATGTTATATTATGCTAAAATATATAGACGACATAATACTTAAAGCAGTACTGGAATTTAATAAGATATGGGTAGAAGGGAAGCTGCCAAGATCATAAACATGCCATAATAATTCCAATAGCTGGGATTATAGACCAATAGCACTTACATCTAACCAATGTAAATTGATGGAGAAAATGATTGTAAATAGGCTGTTGGAGAGTAAGGGATGGTCAGCGCCGTATCAAAATGGTTTTAGAAAAGGTAGATCAACATAGGATGCACTAATAAAATTGGAAACAGATGTTAAGAAAGCAACAGCCATGAAAGAGGGGTTAGAGGCAGCATACGACAGGATGTGGAAAGAAGGTTTATTATTAAAACTGAAGAAAATTGGAATAGAGGGAAGAATCTATGATTGGGTTTAAAGTTTTTTATTTGAAAGAACAATCCAAGTTCGAGTAGGTGATGAATTGTCTCAAACTATAAGAGTGGAGAACAGAACATCTCAGGGAAGTGTGATAAACCCTATATTATTTCATATTATGATTAATATTTGAAGGAGTGTCATCAGGAATTAACGGCTTTATATGCGGATGATGGAATAATGTGGAAAAGAGGGAGGAAAATATCCTTTAATATGGAGAGAATTCAAGAAGCAATAGGAATAGTTGAAAAATGGTCTCTAGAATGGGGGTTCAAATCTTCAATAATGAAAACATGATATCAGATATTTACAAAGAAGAAATTATAATTAAATTATATGGGACATCATTAGATAAAGTATCTAAGTTTAAATATCTGTGAATGTGGTTTGATGAAAAGTTAACTTGGAAAGATCATATAGATTATATTATAAAGAAATATAGTAAAGTATTAATCTTAATGAGGGGGGTTGCAGGACAAACAATCATTAAAAGGTATATATGTTGGATTTATGCGATCAGTACTAGACTATGGTTGTAGTGTATATGAATCTGCGTCTGCAACTATGCTAAAGAAACTAGATATAATGCAAGCTAAAGCATTAAGACTCATTTTAGGAGCAGTCAAAACTACACCAATTGCAGCATTACAGGTGGAAACATCAGAAATGCCACTGCATTTAAGAAGATAGAAACTAGCTATGGCATACTGGATTAATCTTCAGGGACAAAACAATGATCATCCTGTGAGGGGAGAGTAGTAAATATTCTATACATTGTGCCAAAATGATTGATGGGTTATGATTGATGACATAATTGTTGTACATTTTGACCTTTGCTTCCTGTCCCCCCTCCCCTCCCCTCCCCTCCCTCCGGCAGGTGTACAGGATGTGGTATGACGTGTTTGGTCAGCTGTTCTGATATCCCCGCGCTGTAGCCGAGACCATCTGTGTATTTAAAAGAGAAGACAATTATTAATCTTTAATGATGTACAATGATTTACTGAGATGATAAAATAATGTATGGTATAAGACTAAAAATAGTGATTGATGAAATATTTCATTGATGTAATCATTGAGATGTTTTTCAAAACATGATCAAGTAATGTGTGTGGGGTCATTTATTTTTTATTATTATTGTAAGACATAAAAAGTTGTTATTAGGTTTAAAATGTGTTTAAATGACGTGTCTTTAATGGGGCGCAATGCTTGCTGACAAAACTTGGTATAAGACTTTTTTTTATGTTTTAAAACAGTGGATATTGGTTGAACCAAAACTCATTCAGATGTTCACTTTAAAATAATGAATAAATGGTTAACAAAGACAAAAGTATTATTTTACCAGAGGAGAAAATGTGTTTTTAAACAATATGTGTCAGATTCCCATATGGTCTAGCGGTTAGGACTCCTGGTTTTCACCAGGCGGTCCGGGTTCGACACCCGGTATGGGAAGCTGTTTCATGACAGACCCTGCGCTCTGACTCCAGCTTAATTATCTTAATTGTCAAGCACAACAAACTCACCCTAAAATTATTAAAACTTTAACATAAATGTGTTTAACAAATTTATTTCAACAAACAACATTTTAATTGAAATATTATGCATTATAAAATGTATCTTTAGCGCAAAGAAACTTTTTTTGTTCAAAGTCCTTTCACAAGCTCATTCAAAACGATAATGGTGTAAGAAAGACAAAGTTTAACATTAGCTTAGTAAACAGGACATGTTACTAAAAACACAATATATAATTTTAGATGTAGCTTTAACATAAAGAATCTTACATTTTTCCATTCAATGTCTTTCACGAGCACATCCAAAACGATAATGGTTTAAGAAAGATGACAATATCCAGCCAGTGGGTGGAGTGATCTGTCATCAAGTCTCTTAGAAGCATGTGTTTTTTTTTGTTTTTTTTTTGAGCATGTCACCACATGTAATTTGATGATCCGGTGGGGGGGTCACCCCGCTCTCTAGGCTATTAAATCATTAGGCCTGCACGTGCATTTCCAAGATCAATCCATATTTAAAACAAAATGTGGACAGCTTTTTTTTTTATGACCCGGTGGCTGGACATCCAGCTGTCAGATGCGAGTACAAAATTATTTATCTCTCTTTTAAATGCATTTAAACTGTTAAGGCATTTGGTGGGTCAAGATAAAAAAAAGGGATGTATTACATTCTAAAACTGTTTTTAACTAAACATACATCCAAGAAATAGTTACTCAACTAATGTTTTGTACTATTAATGTTGTAAATATCCATGTGTGTGTTTCTTCACATGCAATCGTCTACTAAAAATAAACTAATACATTCAATAATATTATCATTAAAAAACAGCTACAAACGATATAACTATTTCTTCTTCTTATCGTTGTAAAATGTATGCTGAACGGGGTGTTGTATTTCACTTTCAAACAATATGTTTCTTTTAGTTCTGTAAGTGGTTAAACATTTTATTAGGTAAGACCTATTTCCTACAAAATGTTTTACGATGTTTATACATGTGTTTATGCGGTAGTCGATCTAAAATGTTTTTATTTTAAGCCATAGTAAAAAAATTATTACATTACATGTGCTTTTCAGCGTACATCAAAAAATAGTATGAACACGATTAAACTTATATCACGAACACACCGAATGGCTTGTACCTATTTGCTGTACAAAAATGATGTGTAAGAGTATTTTGGTTATACTAATAGCACTGTACACTCTCAAACAAAGACCAAGCGTTTCACTGTGTGAATAACTATTTCCGTACTTCTTATGTGTGTCGCGGATGATTTAATTTGAGGAACAACAGCCAATAACGTCTCGGTTACGTATGTAACCTCCGTTCCCTGATGGAGGGAACGAGATGTCGTGTCGAAGAAGTGACACTAGGGGTCTCTCTTGAGCGCCAAATATGCCTCTGATCTATGAAAAAAGGCGAATGGGGGAAATACGTACGTTCATTCAGGATTTTTCTGAGGAGCCGGGAGTGTCCGGCCACCTCAGCGGCTTGGCCCAGCGATGTGGCCGGGAGGACACGACGTCTCGTTCCCTCCATCAGGTTACATACGTAACCGAGACGTTCCCCGTCTGTCGCTCACTTCGACGTCATGTCGAAGAAGCGACACTAGGGGTCCACTTCAAATCACGCCATGTGCTGAGCTGTGCACGTGTACTGCTGGCGCAGGAGCGGGCAGGTATTTCACGTGAACAAGCGACCAACTGTGTTTCAGACTGCACGTACCCTTCCCCAATGCCCCAAAAAAGTTGTCTGAATCCTTTTGGTTACCCTAGAGGCTGGGCCTCTTTTCTCTCTATGTTTGGAGCAAGAGCATGGAGCAAGAGCAGCCGGGGCCCTTACCGCATCGTGGGAAGGGAGTCTTACCCGAATTACTATTCTTTCAGGGGGAAAAGACCCTGCGGAGGCCACACCTGCCCGAAAGGGGAGGTAAAGGTGGCGAAAATACATACCATGGCTTCTTCGGTCACATGTGGAAAAGAATGGCGCTGTGGTAAATCCAACCTCGAGGAGGGGGGAGTTGCTACAACACGGCGACCGGAGGGCAGCAAAGGACTGCCTAAGGGAGACGCGGGTCAGCTCGTAAGGTGACCATACCGTAGAAGTACAGACCTGTGGAGCACCTATTCCAGTAGGGGTAGCCTGGGGTACCCGTAGTGGACTGGGTCGGCGAGTTCCTCCGCTGAACTGCGGACCCAAGAGGGCTAGGGAGGAATCAACCAGGGACCTAAAAGGGTCTCCTGGGAAAGAAGGTGCACTGTTTTACCTCGGCAGAGGGAAAGGGCGCTGGACCCGGCGATTTACCCCTGACTCAACCCTGCGATTGTAAAATCTCGCAAAGGTGTTAGGTGTTGCCCAACCCGCTGCTCTACAAGTGCCCACGAGGATGCAATACTCCTTGTTGAGTGCGCTCGGACCCGCAAGGGGGGGGGGGGCACGGCCTGGGAGCGAAAGGACAGTAAGGTGGCATCCACCAGTGGGGAAGCCTCTGTTTGGAGACAGCGATCACTTTCCGCTGTAGGGACTTGGCATGTTCGGCGTGTACTGTGGTGGGGGGCGGAAGCCTGGCAAACTGAATTACGTAACCGAGTTGGATGGTCCGAGCCAGCCAGCGAGACGGGCTGGGAAGTGAGAGCCATGTGTCCAACTCTGCGCTAGGGGCACCAAGGGGACGATTATTTTTGGCATACCCGGTGGGGCTTCACAGCGGGGCGGAGCAGGTAAAGCGCCATCGGGAGGCAGTGACGCATCCCGAGGCTCTGGTGCTGAGAAAAGACTCAAAGCACTTACCTTGCTCTGCACACCCGGCAGTGGGCAGGTTAGCGACTGAGGTCCAGGGTAGGCGTCCTCTACACTCGTCGGAACCGGCCGGCCGGGGAACAGTCGTGGGGGCTGGAGACAGGTGGTCCGCATCCAGGATGCCGGGACTGTTGAGATCTGGCAGAGGAGTGCCGTGAGAACGGCATTTGCGGGCCAGGTGACCCAGAGACAAAAGGAAATAGCTCTGTTACTGAGAATATGAGAATGTGAAATCTTATTCAACAAAATATTCTCCTCCTGGCCCTCCACTGGGGACGGAGCGGTCTTAACATCTCCAGAGCTAACATCTTGGTCCCTGGGTCGAGCGTCTATGGAGCGCCTGGGAGCCTTCCGGGTCCTCGAGGGGGTCCGTGAGACGGGGGCGTCTGCTTCCTGCGGAGTGCTCGATGCTGGGGCTGAGAGCTGGGCCCGGGTTGAGGCAGAGCAGGGAGTTTCATAGCCGCTGGAAGACGCCCTTGGCGAGCAGACGGGGCATGGCCCATGGCGGCAGGCTTGCGGCGGGGCAGGATGTGAGATGGCCTCCGTCTGCTTCACCGCTGAGGACTGCTGGGCAGAGTCGTCAACGGCGGCGCCGAATGGACGGAGCTGGGAGACGGGGGTGTGGGAGAAGGAGTGCCTTGTCTACCTCCTGCATTTCGACCAGGTCCAGTCCATAGATGCGTTTCTGGACCACAAGGGCGGCCATAGATTGTTCGAGTGCTGGCGCTTCTGACCTCCGTGGCCCGGGGGCGCAGTTGGTCATCCAGCGCAGTTCCTGCAGCACATCAAGAACAGGACTACCCAAGTGCAAGTTTTGAAGTGCATTGGCCTGGCGTTGGTTGCAGGAAGGGCTGTGGCATGCAGGGTGGAAGCAGTCTGGGTCCGTTCCACCGCGAGGGTAGTGAGAGCGGAGGAGCGAAGAAGCCGTGGCTTTGCTCAACTCGTCATGCACGTCTGAGAAGAAAGGAACCGGGGGGGGGGGGGGGCGGCTTTGAGTGGCACACATGCCCGCGGGACCGATCAAGTAGCCCGGGAAAGCATAGCGGACCTCCGTGCGTCAGGCTCAGGCTGGGCGAGCAGACCCGAAGGTGGCGGCCCAGGCGAGTCATCAACCTAGTGTCGAAGTGAACGACAGACGGGGAACCGGACATTGGTACTTTAAATTCTGCCCCGGGTCATTCAAAGCGCACAGCCACGCGCTAAACTGAAAGAGGAAGAGAGTTGCTGGAATCTAAAGACCAATGTAAAGCTCATTCTGGTGAGTGCTGCATTACTCTTAATTGTTTGGAATTGCATGTAAGGTAACGATCAACATCTGCTGTTTGACCCTTTAAAGTAGCCTAAATCCAGAATCTACTTTATGTTATGCATATATGCAGTTAACTGTATGTTTAGAGGATTAACATGTATGATAGCCTATGCAACAAGTAAGTCAAGGAATCCACAAAATGACTTTTTATGTTTGTTTGTTTATTATTATTATTTATGAATATGACGCGCAACATTTGACGTTTAGGTGAGTGGATTAAAACAGGATATGCTTTTCTTTATTCTCAGGAGATCAATCATCTCTGTCTCTTAGAGCTTTTAGGTTTAATACGGATTTACTGCCAGCATACATCAGAGAACTGTAAATGTTCACATCTACTTTCGACCTGTAGTTCAGGAGAGTAGCCTGTTGTAGTCTATACCTTTAAGAAATCCACTCATGAACTCTAGATTTACTTGGAATGGGTTTGTTAGACCAGTCGGCTGACGTAACAAAGTAAGAACCGTCTCTTGTCAGTTCATATTTACTCCAAAATCCTCGAACAGTGCACTCCAACCCCCTTTACCATTCACGCCAAAGTTTTGACTAGTGCTTGCCTTCTTTGTCTGGCAATTACTTGTGATCATTATGAACTGGCATGCAAAAGTACACCTTTTGATCAGATGTCAGATTGAATATCCACGAATATTTCCAAAATGCATCAATGTCCAATATATGTGTTAGCGCGGACGGATTCAGCCGGTTGCAGAATGTTGTCACTTTTACACTTCGATACAAATCAAAAGTACATGATGACAGGCTGTATGTTTAACCCTTCCGGCGCCAGAGAGGATCTAATAGATGCACTGACCGATACTTGAGATATCTACTGAATTAGACATGAAGTTGTGTTACTCTGTAACGTTTAGAGGCAGTCAAGGCAAGGATGAAGGCGATGAGTAGGACCCAAATGCAGGTTTATTGGTAATAGCTGATGACACAGACTGGACAAAGACTAAGGCTAGACTAAGGAGCATAAGGGTGACAACAGGCTGAGGTGAGGGTTACAACAACAACAACAACAACAACAACAATACTTGACAAGGTACAAGGGAAACATGAGGACTTAAATACATGAACAGGGGAAACAACAGCCAATGGACAAACAGGACTTAAACAGGATAATAAGGTGATTAACTAAAACCAATGACAAAACTAGAACTGATAATAAAGCAATCAAACAATGAACCAATGAAAACCAGACACATGAACAAGGAGGGAAAACAGGACATGACAAGACTGGGAAACAGGAACATAAGAATGGTTTCAAAATAAGAGTGCATCAACAAAAGACAATATGGAGTGTAACAGGTGCCAGAAACTTAAAAGTAAAGGTACATAAACAAGAGACAATATGGAGTGTGACAGGTGCCAGAAACTTAAAAGTAAAGGTACATAAACCAGAGACAATATGGAATGTTACAGAAGCCCCCCCTCTAAGGAGCGGATTCCAGACGCTCCTAACAAAACAAAAAAGGAAAGGCAAACGAGCAGTACAAGGGGGCACAGAGAAACAAGACAAGGACAGGGAGACCACAACAGAACAAGAGGGCGGCCAGGAGACCAAGGAGGACAGGCAGATGCCCAGGGCTCCAAGGGGACGACTTCAAGGCAGGGACTGGGTCAGGAAATCTGGGAGGCAGCTGTGGGGTAGAGACCGGGTTAGGGGGCCTGGTAGGTGGCCGTGGGGCAGGGACCGGGTCAGCAGGCCTGGGAGAAGGCCTCTGGATGGGGACAGGAGGCCTGGGAGTAGGCCACAGGACTGGGTCAGGAGGCCTGGGTGAAGGCCATAGGATGGGGACAGGAGGCCTGGGAGAAGGCCACAGGACTGGGGCAGGGCCAGGAGGTCTGGGAGAAGGCCACCGGGCTGGGACAAGATCAAGAGGCCTGGGAAGAGGCAATAGGACTGGGACAGGGTCAGGAGGCCTGGGAAGAGGCAACAGGACTGGGACAGGATCAGGAGGCCTGGGAGGAGACTCAGGGGAAGCGGGTGGAGCCGTGGAAGGCTTTGTAGGCGGAGCCGAGGAGGACTCCAGGGGCGGAGCCATGGTAGGCGGAGACCAGGGGGACACCAGGGACGGAGTCATGGAAGGCGGAGACCAGGTTGGTTCTGGAGGCGGAGGCTTGGAGGGCTCTGGAGGCTTGGCGGGCGGAGCGGGCAGAGCTGTGGAAGGGTCAGGAGGCGGAGCCGTGGAAGGGTCAGGAGGCGGAGCAGGCGCAGGCAGAGCCGAGGAAGGCGGTGCAGGTGCAGGCAGAGCCGAGGAAGGCGGAGCAGGCGCAGGCAGAGCCGTGGGAGGCGGAGCAGGCGCAGGCAGAGCCGTGGGAGGCGGAGCAGGCGCAGGCAGAGCCGTGGGAGGCGGCGCCAAGGCGGACTTCTGAGGCGGAGACCTGGGAGGCTCAGGTGACTGAGGCGTGGAAGGCTCAGGTGACTGAGGCGTGGAAGGCCCAGGTGACTGAGGTCTCGGAGGCTCGAGAGGCGGAGCCCTGGGAGGCGGAGCTGTGGGAGGCTCGAGGGGCGGAGCCGAGGGAGGCTCAAGGGGTGGAGCCGTGGGAAGCTTGGGAGGCGGAAATCTGGGAAGCTGGGGAGGCGGAGCCGTGGGAGGCTCGAGTCTACAGGCGCCGGCTCTGGCTCTTGGACGGTCGAGGCTACAGGCGTCGGCTCTGGCTCTTGGACGGTCGAGGCTACAGGCGCCGCCTCTGGCTCTTGGACGGTCGAGGCTACAGGCGCCGCCTCTGGCTCTTGGACGGTCGAGGCTACAGGCGCCGGCTCTGGGGCGGACGAGGCAGGCAACACGTTGGCCGTGGCAGGCGTGGGCGCTGGCTCGTTGGCGGCCGTGGCAGGCGTGGGCGCTGGCTCGTTGGCGGCCGTGGCAGGCGTGGGCGCTGGCTCGTTGGCGGCCGTGGCAGGCGTGGGCGCTGGCTCGTTGGCGGCCGTGGCAGGCGTGGGCGCTGGCTCGTTGGCGGCCGTGGCAGGTGGAGACTGGAGAGCAGAAGCCTTTCCTCTTCTCCTCCTCCTGGCGGACGGGGCTGTCAATGCTGGCCCTGGGACAGACAAGACTGGGGGTGCGTTGGTCGTGGCAGGCGTGGAGGAATGAGTTATGGAAGGCTGGGGGGTGACCACTGTGGGAGGAGAGGTAGCGTCCTCCTCCACAACACCCACAGTGAAAGGCGAGCCACAGATCTTCAGGGTCTCCTCAAGGAAGTCGAGGAGTGTCCAGCAGGGGGTCGCTGGTGGCAACCGCTCCTTTAGCTGACTGTTGAGATTGGCCCTGAAGAAAACGACCAAGGAGTAATCCGGGAAGTCTGATAAATTTGCCAGCTCCAGAAACTTACAGACGTGGGCCTCTATTGGGCGGTCCTCTTGTCTGAGGCCGAGAAGCTGGAAATTTGCCTGCTGAGCTGTCAGGGCTGCTGGGTCCATGGTTGGTCAAGTATTCTGTAACGTTTAGAGGCAGTCAAGGCAAGGATGAAGGCGATGAGTAGGACCCAAATGCAGGTTTATTGGTAATAGCTGATGACACAGGAACAGGGCAAGGACTCGAAACAGGAACAGGCTAGGCTAGGACTAGGCTAGGACTAAGACAGACTGGACTAAGACAGACTGGACAAAGACTAAGGCTAGACTAAGGAGCATAAGGGTGACAACGGGCTGAGGTGAAGGTTACAACAACAATACTTGACAAGGTACAAGGGAAACATGAGGACTTAAATACATGAACAGGGGAAACAACAGCCAATGGACAAACAGGACTTAAACAGGATAATAAGGTGATTAACTAAAACCAATGACAAAACTAGAACTGATAATAAAGCAATCAAACAATGAACCAATGAAAACCAGACACATGAACAAGGAGGGAAAACAGGACATGACAAGACTGGGAAACAGGAACATAAGAATGGTTTCAAAATAAGAGTGCATCAACAAAAGACAATATGGAGTGTAACAGGTGCCAGAAACTTAAAAGTAAAGGTACATAAACAAGAGACAATATGGAGTGTGACAGGTGCCAGAAACTTAAAAGTAAAGGTACATAAACCAGAGACAATATGGAATGTTACATACTCATACTAACCATTGAGGACAGCGAACCGCTCTGAAATGTATCAACTTATAACTTGCTATCCAACATGGTGGATATTATTCTTGTGCTTAAAGGATAAATTATTAAATTTATATTATTAAGAATATCTATTAAAAACATGTTTTTATAATAAAACTGGATTATATATCAACATCATATGCCCGTGCATTGCATATAATAGTGAAATCCACGTTGTAAAAAGAGAAAACAGAGAGACAAAGCAGACACTTGTTGCTGAAGTCATGAGCAAAACACATACACACACACACACGCACACACATGCAAAGAGTTTGTGCTATGCACGCTTTTACAAAGTATGCGTGATCATTATTTAGGCAAAATTGAACACTGCTGTCAAGGGTTGCTTTTAAAATACTTAATTTCACGAAAGAAACGTTTCTGCTTATTATATTAACACAGAAGGTTTATACAGCAGTTGCAATACAAATTGAATACATTTGATCTGTCTGCTTTTAGAAACTAAGTGACACAATTAATTTTTTGACTGAAATTGTATAAAAAAATAAAAAATAAAAACTTAGCTACAGCAGTTATAAGCAATATGCTTATTTGCAAAGCTTAAATTAACAGTCATGTTAAAATACACCATCAAATGGCTGATTATAGTAAAATAAACCCACATTTATCATTAGCTGTGTTTCATTATGTCATTTACAATTAGGCCACATTAAGAAATCTGTACATATCAAGATATAAAAGCACTGTTTTTTGTTTTTTTTGTTTTAAGAGATTAAATGAATTATACGAACGACCACGGCCAGTTTGATAAAAGTCTGTTATATTTTAGAGTTAATCACATATTTATGGAAAAAACACATTAAAAGATAAGCTAATCAATAGTAGCCATTTGTTTGGTCTGTAGACTCTGTAGTGATTTGGATTTGGAAGAGGGACTGGTAATGGTTTTCTGTGTATATACTTATAGATTCTATCAGAGGTGTAAAGTACTTGAGTAATTTTACTTGATTACTGTACTTAAGTATTATTTTGGGGGATTTTTACTTTACTTGAGTACAATTAAAAATCAATACTTTTACTTTTACTTAATTACATTTTTTAAGAAAAAAAAAGTACTTTTTACTCCTTACAATTTAATTTACAGCCAAAAAGTACTTATTTTTTGGAGATCGCTTCATTCTATTTTCCCTTGCTATTACCAAACCAATTGAATTGCGCTGATGCCCAGTTTAATTTAAATGTTATTTATTCTGCCAATGAGATTCGTTTTCAAATTCCATGAAATTGTTCAGACATGTTCATTGGTCCTTTGGAAGTGACGTCATGTTGCATCTATTACCACAATGCACAGCACCTTGACCTAGAAATTATAAGTCAATCAGTGGAAGAAAATGGAGGAAGAAAGTGACTCAGCTGCGACTGCGAGCACAGTTCAAAATCAGCCACATCAAGAGCACCCGTGGCCGTACTTAAGTGAATTCTTTTCTTTTAGTAGTGTTAGCAAGGATTCATTCAAGATGAAATGTCTGTGTCCTTTGTCTTCCGCTAAATAAAGAAATATCGGCCTTCAAAAGTTCGCCATCAAACCTAAGGAAGCATATTGAGGTAAGTACTTTAAGTGTTTTGTGAGACTGATAACGTTACGTGTTTTTTTTTGTTTTTTTTAACCATGACGGCGCGGCGCGCCTTGTTTAGTAGGCCTATTTTCACTAATGCATGCGATTGATTGATGATATAAGGCTCACGTAATAAAATGTTTGGAATGCTTTTGTAATTGTCTGTAAATTATTTGCTATGGTAACGTTAGTAGCTCCAAGGGAAATTTGGCGCCTATAGCAGTATTGCTTTCATCATTATCGTTCCGCGCTCTCATTGTGTTTGAATTCATACACAACACAAGAAAAGATATCCGTGAGCTAAAAATGTGTTTCTGCTACAAGACCTGGATTACTAAAAATCATGTTGTATTGTCAAAACTAATGTAATGAAATAAATTTAACCTGTTACATGTCAGCCTTACAGTCCTGTGTTTACAATCCAAAAATTCATGTTTGATAGTCACTGAATGCTACTGTATATCAAATCAAATCACTTTATTGTCACACTACTGTGTACACGAGTGCAACAGCAGGTGAAATTCTTGTGTGCAGTTCCGAGCAACATAGCAGTAATGACAGTGACGAGACATAAACCACTTTACAATAAACAACATATTTACATAACAAACTTACACAACAATTTACATAACAAATGTACACATACCTACACAACAATTTACATAACAAATGTACACAATACACACAATGTAGAATACACACACTAGATACGGGTATAAATATATATATACACTAACTGAATTGGGAGAATATATTGACAGAATGAGGATTTATAAAGTGCAGTGCTGATTGTTGATCGTGAGAGATCATGTGTTCAAAAGTCTTATTGCTTGTGGGAAGAAGCTGTCATGTAGTCGGGTGGTGCGGGTCCTGATGCTGCGATACCGCCTGCCTGATGGAAGCAGTGAGAGCAGCCCATGACTCGGGTGGCTGGAGTCTTTGATAATCCTCCGAGCTTTCTTCACACACCGTCTGTTATATATATCCTGGAGGGAGGGAAGCTCACCTCCAATGATGTTTTTGGCCGTTCGCACCACCCTTTGCAGGTCTTTGTGGTTGTGGGCGGTGCTATTGCCGTACCAGGCGGTGATGCAGCCAGTCAGGATGCTCTCTACAGTACTGGTGTAGAACCGTGTGAGGATGTGGTGGTTCATTCCAAACTTCCTCAGCCGTCTCCGGAAGAAGAGGCGCTGGTGAGCCTTCTTCACAACGGCCTCAGTGTGGACGGACCATGTGAGTTCCTCAGTAATGTGGACACCGAGGAACTTGAAGCTGCTGACTCTCTCCACCGGTGCTCCATTAATGGTGATGGGGCTGTGTTCTCTGTCTTTCTTCCTGAAGTCCACCACAAGCTCCTTGGTTTTACTGACGTTGAGGGAGAGGTTGTGCTCCTGACACCAGCGCGTCAGAGTGTGCACCTCCTCTCTGTAGGCTGTTTCATCATTGTCAGTGATCAGACCTACTACCGTCGTATCGTCAGCAAACTTAATGATGGCATTGGAGCTATGTGTCGCCACACAGTCATGTGTGTACAGGGAATACAGGAGTGGGCTGAGATTTTATTTCTAAAATCAACAAGTATTTAACATTATAAAGTGTGCAAATGGCAGTTTTATTTTATTTATTTTATTAATGCTGTAATCAGAGAGTGCATAAGTGTAATTGTTACATTTATATTGCATACAATATTAAGACTTTTTAAATATGTATTTGTTGTTTTTACAGAGAATGCACCCAAATTACCTCAAAAACTACTCTAAATTGACAGCACAGAAGAGAAAGATCAGGACCTCCACCCATGCTTCCAGCAGCAAGCAACTGAAAGTTGACTCAGTTTTCCCCGTCAAACATGTGTCTCCAGTCACTGTGAACAAAGCTATATTAAAGGTACATCATTCAAGGACTTAATCCTTTCAGCACTGTTGATCTGCCATCATTTAAAGAGCTGATTAGTACACTGTAGCCTGGCAGTTCTGTCATTACAAGGCCTACTTTACGCTCTAAGATAGCTGAAGCTGCTCTGATCATGAAACAGAAAGTGACTGCTGCCATGAGTGAAGTTGAATGGATTGCAACCACAGTGGATTGTTGGACTGCACATAGAAAGTCATTCATTGGTGTAACTGCTCACTGGATCAACCCTGAAAGTCTTGAAAGACATTCCGCTGCACTTGCCTGCAAAAGAATAAAGGGCTCTCATACTTTTGAGGTACTGGCCGGTGCTATGAATGATATCCACTCAGAGTATGAAATGCGTGACAAGGTTGTTTGCACAACCACAGACAGTGGTTCCAACTTCCTGAAGGCTTTCAGAATTTTTGGTGTGGAAAACAATGATATTGAGACTGAGGCAAGAAGGTGTGAAAGTGATGACACTGATTCTGAAGGCTGTGGTGAGGGAAGTGATGGTGTGGAATTCCAAGACGCCTCTCGAGTCCTGGACCATGATGATGGCTTCGGATTCCAGCTACCAAAGCATCAAAAGTGTGCCTGCCACATACTTAACCTAGTCTCAAGTGTTGATGCCCAAAAAGCTCTCTCAAATGAACACTACAAGAAACTTTACAGATCTGTCTTTGGCAAGGGCCAAGCTTTATGGAATAAAAGCAGCCGATCGGCTCTAGCAGCTGAAGCTGTTGAAGCAGAAAGCAGGCTTCAGCTTTTAAGGCCAAATCAAACGCGGTGTAATTCAACTTTCATGGCTGTTGACAGAATTCTTCAAATTTCCAAAGAGGCAGAAGGCGCACTTAGGAATATATGCACCTCTCTTGAGGTTCCAATGTAAGTGTTTTTCCCCTCTATTTATGTAAACAAATTTGGGTTGTTGTATACTCTTTGATTATGCCGATTTCTCCTGTAGGTTTAATCCAGCAGAAATGCTGTTCTTGACAGAGTGGGCCAACACAATGCGTCCAGTTGCAAAAGTACTCAACATCTTGCAAGCGGAAACGAATACACAGCTGGGGTGGTTGCTGCCTAGTGTCCACCAGTTAAGCTTGAAACTTCAGCGAATCCACCATTCTCTCAGGTACTGTGGCCACCTTGTGGATGCCCTACAACAAGGAATCCAAACACGATTCAAGCATATGTTTGAAGATCCTGAGATCATCACAGCTGCCATCCTTCTCCCTAAATTTCGGACCTCTGGGACAAAGGATGAAACCATCATAAAACGAGGTAAATTAATGCAAGGAACATACACTTGACAAATTCTAATCTGGGCAACATTTGAGCCATACCAATATTTATTTTTTATATAATATTTAATATTATGAGCTGTTCTTTGGCTGTAATCTCAATATGAATATTGATGTATAGTATTCATGCAGCAGGTTGTAGTTATCCCTGTGTTTCTTGAAAGAAAACTCTCATATCATATGTGGCTTGGAAATGCTGTTAGAATTTATGCTAAAATAAAGGATTTGCATGATTTTCTACATTTAGATGTAGATGACTGCACGTAAATGTAGTTAATGACAAAACCCATAAAATTTGTTCCCAGAAACCCCTCAACCAAACCTTTCTCTGTGTCTGCTCACTCTGCTTGTAGGCATGGACTACATCAGACTGCATCTCGAGCCTTTGGACCACCACAATAAGGAATTGGCCAACAGTTCATCTGAAGATGAAGATTTTTTCGCTTCTTTGAAACCGACAACACATGAAGCCAGCAAAGAGTTGGATGGATATCTGGCCTGTGTTTCAGACACCAGGGAATCTCTGCTCACGTTCGCTGCTATTTGCAGGCTCTCTATCAAGACTAATACACCTCTTCCTGCATCGGCTGCCTGTGAGAGGCTTTTCAGCACTGCAGGATTGCTTTTCAGCCCCAAAAGAGCTAGGCTTCACTCTCACAATTTTGAGAATCAGCTTCTGCTTAAGTTAAATGCGAGGTTTTACAACTTTGAGTAGCATGTTGCGTACTGGCAGATAGTAGTCTTAAAGTTTGATAACTAAATACAGTTCTAAAGCAGGATTAAACCTTGTATGTGGTTCATTCACTTTGTTTTAAGAGATTAAAATCTTAAACGGGAATCTCTAGTTTTCATTCTTGCTGTTACTTTTACTTCTTTAATACTCAAGTACAATTTTAATGTGGTACTTTTACTCAAGTACGATTCTGGCCAGATACTTTTACTTTTAATTGAGTAAAATTTTCCCTCAGTACTTCCACTTGAGTAACAATTTTGAGTACTTTATACACCCCTGCGAACGAGAGAGCATAAACATGAAGGGGCTGGTTAAAAGTGTGGGAGGGAGATAGGGAGGGAAGGAGTCCCCACTGGTTCAAATCTAACTAGTGCAAAGTCAAAATTTGTATTATGTACAGAGGTATAGACAACATCCTAAAAACGTATTTACATGTAGAGATTAATTCATCTTTTACACACACACACACACACACACACACACACACACAAGAGTTTCCGCTAGAAAAAAATGGTGCCGGTCAAAGCGACCGGCAGAGGTTTCGTTTTACGGACATTTTGATGATATGCCGGTCAAATATCGCCTCTTAATTAGTCAAGTTGAGGAAAACTGGAGGCAGGCTATGTAACTTTAAAAAAATGACATAATCATGCCGTATAGAATGCAACATGTTTATTAGCCTAACTTTCAAATAGACGGAAAAAAACATGAACGTCCGATTGGCGTTTCACATTCATTGTTTAAAAAACCAATCCCCCTTCCCCACATAAAATATCTGAATAGTAGCCTATTGTTTTTACTCAAGCGAACTTAATTATACACTCTCAGTATGTCTCATTTAGCTGGTAACATTTAAATTGGCCACCGTGAAATGACTCCTTGTCAAATGAACTGGAACAAACAAATGACTAGGCCTATAACATTATCTCGCGTCATTTTAGGCTACTTTTTACGCTGTTTTGCAGTGCTGAATTGTGCAGCTGCCGACTTAAAATCAAAACGTCCCAGTGTCTCTCCACAACTTGCAATGCGCATAAGCCGCGTAACCTTGTTCTCCGCAAGGCGACTTCGCTGCTTCGTCTTGATCCGATTCTGCAGCGAGAACCCCCTCTCTGCAGGAACACTCGAGACCGGGATTACACAGGCTATCTTGGCGAGCTTGGTCCACTCTGGATACATTTTAGGCTTATTCTCAAATTCAGATTGTGTTAGGGGGGCGGGATTATTAGGCAATTTTAATCGGACAATTTGACCGGAGAGATTTAATTTAGTCGGACATTTCATTTTTTTTCCGGCCAATGTCCGGTAATTACCGGACAACGGAAACCCTGACACACACGTATACATTAGTAAAAAAAAAAACATTAAAGTACTATCAAATATATACTTGAAAATATATATATATATATTTTTATTCATATATATATATATATATATATATTTATTTATTCATATATATTCATATATTTATTTATTCATATATTTATTTATTCATATATATATATATATATATATATATATATTCTCATATATATATATATATATATACACATATATATATATATACACACATATACACACATATACACTACCGTTCAAAAGTTTGGGGTCACTTACTCTTTATTTATTTATTTCACATTTTAGAATAATAGTAGTCAGCAAAACTATGGAATAATAGAAATGGAAATATGGGAATTATTTTGTGACCAAAAAATCCAAAATAAATCCAAAACTATGTAATATTTTAGCATCTTCAAAGTAGTCACCCTTTGCCTAGATTTTGCAGACATGTACTCGTGACATTTTCTCAACCAACTTCTTGAGGAATCACCCCGGGATGCTTTTTAAACAGTATTGAAGGAGTTCCCATCTATGTTGGGCACTTATTGGCTTCTTTTCTTCATATTTTGATCCAAGTCATCCATTTCAAAAACTTTTTTTTTTTTAAGGAAATTTTAGATTTGTAATTAAATAAATGTATATGTTTTGGCAGAATAATATTTTGTCTACAAAGTTAATTTCAAACTTTTAAGCATACACCTTCAGATCAAAAGATTTTTAAGATCATGAGAAACATTTCAGACAAGTGACCCCAAACTTTTGAACGGTAGTGTACACACACACACATATATATACACACTCTCACACACACACACACACATTCACATATACATACATATATATATACTCATCCACACACACACACACACACACACACACACACACAATAATATAAATAGACAACAGAACATTTGACTGCCAACTTACAGTATTAGTGTGAGTGTCATTGAAAACATCAGTTTTGTCTAAGTTTGTAAGTGAGTGAGTGACTGAATAAGTCAGTGAGTGTCAGCTCTACGCCCGTTTCTCCACCATCCATCTCTGCTTTTCAGTCTCATAAAATGCAGACTTCTGGAACTCAGTCCAAGTCATCTCTCCCATCATGCCCTGGGGCTGGTACATGTACAAAACCTTGGTGGGACAGTAAATATACTTTCCTGTGACTCCAGGGAAATAGGCATGTATGTGAGGGCTTTTGGGGCCTTGTTTGAGAGGCAGATGACAGGACCTGCACAGGCGACCAGGAGGATGAAGCTCTACAGATTTTCTCTTTTTCCACTCTTAGTTACCCTCTTTTGTTCTGCCCCTCTCCGTTTTGAGGTGTCAAGCTCCCGCTGGAAGAAGGCAGTTGATGCAAAATCCTCAAAGCACATTGAGGGATTGGTGAGTCCTTCAGCTGCGTAGGTCATGAAGACTTTTTTGGAGCAATAAAAGTACTTCACCTCTGCTGACCGATAAAAAAAAAAAATGGACAGAGGAGCCAAGGTAACGAGATTTTGGCTGCCCACAACTGAGACCTGGTCATGGTTTTCTTTGGCTGTTGTTGTTGTTGCAACTGCTGAGCTTCTAGCTGCCTCGCCACAATCTCCTTCACCATCGTCACGAGTGTAGCCTGGGTCAGAGGAGCATCCTGGGAAGGACTCACCACTGGTGGATTTACAGGAGCAGGTTTCAAGGCTGTGACTGGTACGCTGACTGTCTCACTGCCTTCTGTCAGATGCTGCCAAAGCTGCTGAGTCTCCAACAGCTTCTCTGGGCTGGTGTTCAAAGAGGGGCTGGTGTTTATTAGGTAGGTAAGGGCCCCGGCTGCTCTTGCTCTATGCTGAGAAAACAGAGAGAAAAGAGGCCCAGCCAGGCTTGGCCCGTTCCCTAGTTGGAAGCATCGCCTTGTTCCCCTCTAGGGTAACCAAAAGATTCTGATTACTTTTTTGGGGCATTGGGGAAGAGTACGTGCAGTCTGAAACACAGTTGGTCACTTGTGTACGTGAAATACCTGCCCGCTTCTGTGTCAGCAGTACACGGCTCAGCGCATGGGGTGATTTGAAGTGGACCCCTAGTGTCGCTTCTTCGACACGACGTCGAAGTGAGTGACAGACAGGGAACGTCTCTGTTATGTATGTAACCTCCATTCCCTGATGGAGGGAACGAAACTTTGTGTCTTCCCGGCCACGTCGCTGAGCCGACCCACTGAGGTGGCCAGGAGACTCCCGGCTCCTAAGAAAAATCCTGAATGAATGAGTGCATTTCCCTCGCCTTTATACCCGTATGTTCGGGGCCGGGGTATGCAAATACTGTTCGCCAACTCTCATTGGCCTTTTTTCATAGATCAGAGGCATATTCGGCGCTCAAGAGAGACCCCTAGTGCTGCTTCTTCGACACAACGTCTCGTTCCCTCCATCAGGGAACGGAGGTTACATACGTAACCGAGACGTTCATTTTGATCCCATGATTCCTTGCATTTCTTTAGTTGGTTTTAAAGTTTTTGATATGTGTAAACCGATCACAAAATGATGTAGTAACAATTTTAACTCATTGGATGTTATTTAGCTTTTTCTTAGTCTTGCAAGCTCCAAGAGTTGACAACAGGTGCCACGCTTGCATCCCGTTGGGAGAGATGAAGTTAAAAGAGGCACAAGCCTGCGAGTACATCGGTGCTCCACATCTCCGTGAACATTGCTCCCACTACCTCACACAACCTAATGTTTTAATTTCATGCCAAGATGAACTGAAGTTGCACTGCGACAGTATTTGAGATAAATGACATCTTGAACCTAAGCTCTGACTACAAAAGTGTTTGTTTCGCAATTCCTGTCACACAACTCTGTGTACATTGTGACTTCAGTTGTTTTCATAACATTTCATTTTCTGGCTGCATTCTTATTGTCCCCCGTTGTGACAACATGCTGCTGCAACATACCACAACCTCAGCCATTTCATTGATTGCTATTTATTGTTATTATATTGTTTTTAAAGCTCCTCCAGTAACACCACAATTCATCATCACTTCACTTGTCAACTCATTTCTAAAATGCAACGATTCTCCGTCAAGTGGACACATTGAGAGTTGCAATAGAAAGTTATGTGTTATGTATTATTGTAACATGGAGATGGATAAATGAAATTTAAATCACACAGGGTTGTTTACAAATCAAATTAAACGTTATTATTGTTGACCAAAGCTAATATTCTGCTAGCCTATGTGCTGCTTTCATTAACACATGTGTCCTTACAGTCGTATTCATGCAAACCATAAAAGGTATGCAGGTGATTTTTCCACCACTTGCAAATAACTGTTTTCAAAAGTGCTACATTTGTATTCCTCTCTTTTTCTGTTCATCTTCCTCGTCACATGAAAGCAGACGAAATTCTGAATTCAATGACACCAAGCTTGGCAAAATCGGACTGTCTGTTAAGATTTATCTGTGAAAAATTTCAGCCAATCAGATTCGATATGCAAATGAGGGCAGATATAATGATATAATAACCCTACCTTGAGTTCTGTGTCCATGCTGATGTCCTGCAGTGCCTTGAAGAGCATGATATCCTTGTCCTCTCCATTTACCTTCAGCACGCATTGAAGTGGCTTCAGGTTGGGCCTCTTGGTTGAATGATTTATTCTTCTGCCAACCGTGTCTGCATTGGGGTGGCACTCGCAGGGAAAGGTCTGGGCATCAATGCAGAGGTCTCTCTCCCCAGCTTCTTTGAAAAAAAAAAAAACAGATACCTTGCTTTATCTACTAGGCCCTACATCATGGCTCTCCCCTCAACAGCTGTGATTAACGTTCCGTGGTAATCACACATAATGTCGCCTTTAGAAAATCGACGTGTTGCAACCACTCCTGTAATCAAGAGAACATGAAATTTGATTTAGATCAAAATAATAACTAAAACATTACTTGTTGGGCTAATAACTTTTCAGTATTTTTTGTTCTTGGTGATGCTGAATGTTGCAAAAATGCTAATTTAAGTAAATTCTGCCCTTAAAAGAAAAATTAAAGACTTTCTTACCTAGCCCTTTCAGTTCCCCAAAATCTTTGATGGCCACCCCTTTCCAGGTCTGCCGAGACACGCTATTAAGGATGGCTTCATCGGTCTCAATGGTGAGATTTGGAGCTGGTTTCCACAACTTGGCCTTCCACCCCTCCTTCTCAATTTGCCTTGCCACCTTTCCAGCTGATTGTTTGTGGTGTGTGAAGCGTGCTGAAAGAAAGAATAAAACAACTTTACTCATGCAAGTAATTTCTCACACTAAAATGGCCTAGTTTGAATGATTTATGGATAGCTGATGCAGTATTTATGGATTGGAGTACCAGAGTTATTATAGTTTTGCTTTTTTAATTTAGTTTTTATTTTAATATCGTTTTCAATTTTGCTTTAAATTTCAGTTTAGTTTTAGTTCGTTTCATTAATGGTTTGTTAGTTTTAGTTTAGTTTTTATTTTGCAAACACATTTCTATTTAGTTTTTATTTTATTTAGTTTCAGTTTTAGTAATTACAGTTTGGCAGCTAACAGAACACTTACAGTGAAGACCAAAGAAAGCAAAGCAAGATATTTATTTTCAGCAAAATGTAATTTTTGCCGTTTACAGTTAACTCTTGAAAAACATAACAAGGGTTTGAGATGCAAAAGAACCAAACAAATGCACTTTAAATTTACAAAATACACAATGAACATGCAAGAACAAACATACATATTAAAGATGAAATTTTTTGAGTTTGTGTGTATGCGTTGAATATTAATACTCAACTAGTACAATCTTAAAAGTTGCAAATGCGTGTAGTCTGATGATTCAGATTCAGAATCCACGTTATTCAAAGCATCATTCTGTGCTGTGCTGTCGCTGTGTGCTTTTTTTAGAAGCTCCACGGCTTTGATCATGTTTGAGCCATTATCCGTTACAATGAGCAATATTTTGCTCTCTGGTATACCCCATTCGTCCAGGGTGCTTTCGATGCAATTGGCTATTGCTTCTCCGGTGTGTGGATGGCAAATGCGATGCAAATTTAGCAAAGCATGCTGCGATTGATTCGATGGGCAATGATAAAAACATGCAGAGATACCCAAAAACGAAGCATTCAAACCTTTTTTGCTCCATCCATCTACACATATAGTGACTTTGCGGGTCTCTCTCAGCATTTCTTTTACTCGCCGAGATGCAGTTTGCATTTTTAGCACAATTAAGGAATTGATCCGTGCAGCACTGGGAGTGATGAATCTGCGGTCAAGGGCAGCATTAAAAGTTTTGAAGGCTACCGAATCACACAGTCTAGTGGACATGCCAGTCTCAACAAACAAATCTACCAGTGCCTTTTCTCGTTTCATATGTTCATTTGAATTTGTTGGCCAAACCTCAGATTTTTGGAAGCATAATGTCAGAGTCTGCTGCTGCAATTGAGTTTGAGAACTACTAGCACCCTCGTTGACCTTATCATGACCGATGGTAGTCTTTCTTGCCGAATCTTTCGCCATGAAGGATTTGTATTCTTCACGATGGTTGGTTTGCAAATGTACTTTAAGGTTTGTGGGATTTTTCCCCTTCATTTCAACACCACAAATTGTATTGTTCAGCGTGACAATGCATTTGCTTTTTCCTGTTTCAGAATTAAATTCAAAATAGTCCCAAACTGGACTCTGTCGTTTCCTACCTGCTGCCATCATTCAGTCTGTCATAATTATCAGTTAACTGATGTTAACTTCTGTCAGCCACAGCTCACCTTCCATGCATAAAGCCCCATCTATAGGTGCATATATTATACAGCCTGTTTAGTTTTAAACTAAACCATGTCAGATTTTCCGCCACGGCATGACAGCTTATTAATTACTAAAACTAATACTTATTTTTGATAATTATTATTTTATTTCAGTTAGTTTTTCAATAACTTTTGGTAGTTTAGTTTAGTTTTTCATTTATTATACATTTTTAATTTTATTTCAGTTAACGAAAATGTTTTTTAACTGATAGTTTTAGTCTTAAGTTTCAGTTTTCGTTTACGAAAACAACCTTGTGGAGTACTTACACAGCAGATATTTCTCTCTCTGGGCATACTGAGATCCTTTCCACTTATCATAAAAAACACGGTCCTCTGGAAACTCAGCATCGACCCACTGTTTTTTCAATGGAGGCCGGCCATCTAGCGAAACCGGGAATCTGGTGACAAATGTGAAATAGTCCTTCCTTGGCTGACTGTGTGCCATGCTTGGTGGAGGGCAATCCAGGATGGCACCGGGCACATGATCTGGAGAAGAGCTGTAAAATGAAAGGAAAATAAGTGTTAAAATATTACATTACTACTGTAAGATGTAATTGTGATGTGTAATATCAATGTAGGATGAAGAAACCTACTCAGAAAACACAGATTCCAGCAGTGTAGCTGTGGCTGCTATAGATTGCGGCACTCGCATTCTGTAATGCTGGTCAGCACAGGCTTTGCTGTGTGCCAGATAATGGTGCACATCTTCCTGTTGGTTCACAATTAACAGTTCTGCTGCCTTCATCTTCAACAGCTATCCGCACCTCCTGGCTGGTGGCAGGTTGAATTTTGTAGCTGCAGTAAGAAAGATTAGGCATGCATGGTCAGTTGTGATGTTACTATCTGATAAGAGGGTAAAATATAAGAAAACATTTAAAGATGAGCACATGGATTTATGTAGGTACATACATTTCATGGAGGTGATGTATGTCTTTTGAGACACTGTGAACAGGTTCGCCAGAGGATGAAATAAAAAACTTGTCAGATGTTCCACTGTTGTATCCAGGTCGAATGTTCTCATAGTACACCTGAAACCGCTGTGGAAACAAAAAAGACAGTTACTTGACTGTAAAACATTGTAAACAATATACACTTTGTCCACCTGGCCGTCCGCCAAAGCAGATATGTCATGGTTTTGACTGCATTGTATTGATTATTAATTGATATTATATTTTCATACCCCGCCTTTCGCCCAATGTTAGCTGGGATAGGCTCCAGCCCCCCTGCGACCCTGTACACAGGATAAGCGGTTGTCGATGGATGGATAATATTTTCAATAAACTTATAATTAAAAGAGAAGTGTTTTGGTTTGTTTTGCATACGCATGTGTCAAAGGCTGGCAGGGGATGCCAGTGCTCGAATTCAACCTTTCGTTGTTCCCTTTTTAATCTTGATCTACGGACATCAATTTTCCTAAGAGAACAATCAAATATTGAGACTGTTATACTGTCTGGTTATTAGTCCCTGATTCCAGGGTGGTGCCCCGTCGACATTAATACTAATTAATATTCTATTGATTTTGATAATTGACAATTATCTTTGATGATTGTTTAATTTGAAGGATCAATAAGCTAGTATTAAGTCTAATCAATGTTTATTTAATTTTAATTAATTAATTATCTTGGATGATAATTAATATTCTATTAGATTTGATGATTGTTGATTTAAAGGATTAAAAAGCTAACATTGATTCTAATCGAAGTTCTATTGATTTTAATAATTGATAGTTATCTATGATAATGATTAATTATTGCTAATAACCAAACCCGCTCCTAAAATGTGAGCCCTACATGGGTTATGATTGATGACATAATTGGTGTACATTTGACCTTTGCGTCCTGTCCAACTCACTGCCCAGCTTAATTATCTTAATTGTCAAGCACAACAAAGTCACTCTAAAATGATAAAAACTTTAACATAAATGTGTTTAACAAATTTATTTCAACAAACAACATTTTAATTGAAATATTATGCATTATAAAATGTATCTTTAGCGCAAAGAAACTTACATTTTTCTGTTCAAAGTCCTTTCACAAGCTCATTCAAAACGATAATGGTGTAAGAAAGACAAAGTTTAACATTAGCTTAGCAAACAGGACATGTTACTAAAAACACAATATATAATTTTAGATGTAGCTTTAACATAAAGAATCTTACATTTTTCCATTCAATGTCTTCACGAGCACATCCAAAACGATAATGGTTTAAGAAAGATGACAATATCCAGCCCGCGACCCTGTACACAGGAGAAGCGGTTGATGATGGATGGATGGACAATATCCAGCCAGTGGGTGATCCATTTCCTCCGAACCCTGGAAACACAGACACATTGTCTTCCAACGGAAACCTTCTCTCAAGGACACAACAGCTGACAGCAGATCATGCATATACCAGTTTTTTTTTTTTTTGTACTTTAATGAAGATTTCCACACAGACGTCGCTCTACTCTTCCACCAACATTAATATCATGCAGAATAAAAGTGCTCAGTGTGTCGATGCTTTGTTGTTTTGACAGTAAATAGAGGCAGTGCAGTGAGATGTTTTCCAGCATGAACAAATTTTAAGTCATGTGTGATAAAAGCTCAGCGTGATTTAGATGTGTACGGCAGGTCAAATAAATCTGGTGGAATTGTAGAGACGTTGTTGATGTGATTACATCTATAACAGGGGTGTATAAAGTACTCAAAATTGTTACTCAAGTGGAAGTACTGAGGGAAAATTTTACTCAATTAAAAGTAAAAGTATCTGGCCAGAATCGTACTTGAGTAAAAGTACCACATTAAAATTGTACTTGAGTATTAAAGAAGTAAAAGTAACAGCAAGAATGAAAACTAGAGATTCCCGTTTAAGATTTTAATCTCTTAAAACAAAGTGAATGAACCACATACAAGGTTTAATTCTGCTTTAGAACTGCATTTAGTTATCAAACTTTAAGACTACTATCTGCCAGTACGCAACATGCTACTCAAAGTTGTAAAACCTCGCATTTAACTTAACCCTTGTGCCTCGTTAGGGACATTTTTGGTCATTTGCAGTTTAATTTCTTTGACCATTTTGGCTGTTTTAATGCAAATGGTATGTAATTTGGCAAAATTGTGACTTTTTGGATAAATTTTAAAAATTCGATCGCATTTTGCAAAATATGTATAACACACACTGTGTAGAAAAAAAAAAAAACACAATTCAGTACTATAGAGACCAAAAATGGCCCATTGAAACCCATTAAAACCTCGTTTAAAGCCGGGGCCGTCATTAATGCATGCATAATTATTTCTGTCGAAACACCGTGTCAGTACTTAGCCAAAGGCTTCAAATTTCATAATATAGTGTATTCCACCAGATGGCGTCACTACATAGGTATTCCATATGGGTGGAAATGCATGTTATATTCCTGGTTTCCACTAGGGGCACTATTGACTGTGTTATGAAGCATTTTCATGGCTAATCGATCTAATATTATATTTATAATTATGTGTGGATGTCTGAGAGCAATGTGTGTCTGCGTTGACAAAAGTGTGTGTGTGTAGGGCCTAAATATAATACATGGTGTATAGGCGAGTGAAATATCGCAATATTCCCACTGCGTCATATTTTTCCATTTTATCTCTCTCTCTCTCTCTCGCTCTCTCTATGTGTGTGTGTGTGTGTGTGTGTGTCAGTGGTGTAGGATGTGTGTGTAGATGTGTGTGTAGGTGTGTGTGTGTGTGCGCGCATTTAGCAAGAGAAAGCTCTTCTGCTGCGGTTTTTTTTTTTCGGTATGATTCATGCATATTTTACGCACAGATTTGAACCTTTGACACAGCGTTTTTTTAGCAGTCTATATTTCAAAGTTAAATTGCTAATTTCTCACATAGAGGCACAAACAGCCATGCAGTCAGTCCTTAGACAACAATAACACTTTTCATCTCGCTACATCGCCAACAGGGGCGCTCTCCAAAAGAAAAGTCTGTCTTTGTTTTTGTTTTCCAAGTGCGTTTGATGCAAAAGATATAAAGCTGTGCACATCTTTGGTGCGGTAATTTCAAACTCGACAAGATGAAGAAAAGCTACACGATCACCGAAGCAGTGGACTACGTTACTGAACCAACAGACAGCGAGCCGGTGTCCGGTGACCGGCGTGGAACGAGGGCGCGTCTGAAGATGATTTGGAGTTACAGCTGACATCGGATTCTGACTCATCTGACCCAACTCAGAGTGAGGAACTGGATGACACACAGGAGCCACCCGATCCTATGTGGACATCACAAAATGGACTTCACTGGTCACCCACTAACGCCGAGACGCTCCGCTTCGCGCCACGCAAGACAACGACACCCGGACCGACTTATTACGCAACAGCTCGCATCGTGGACCCTAAGTCTGCATTCCAGCTACTGTTCACGGAGGATATGGTCAAATTAATTGTGGACCAAACAAATCTCCAGGGGAGACGGTCAAAGACCGATTGTATTAATGTGGATGCAACAGACGTCGAGGCTTACCTTGGGGTGCTAATTCTGGCTGGAGTCTACAGGTCCAGAAATGAGTCAACCCGGAGCCTGTGGGATGACCACACAGGCCGGCCCATCTTCAGGGCAACAATGCCCCACTGCATTTTCCACGTCTTATGCATGGAAAATGCAAAGCTCAAAATGTTACATATGTAAGGAGCATGCATTGCAATTCTGCAGCTCCTGCAAATGAGCTGTAGAATGACCCCATTTTGTATTGAAGTTTTAATATGTTTTATGTTTATAGAAATTTGATAGTTAATAAAAATTCATGTTCATGGTGATCTTGTATAGTTTTGCTTTCTTTCTAGAGCAAATTGTGTTGTTTAGTGACAGGCACAGGTTGTATTCACCTATAGAAATAAGGAAAATGTTTGCAGTACTACAGATGTTTGCAGTATGTCAATTATATGAGAAATGGTACCAACTGGTGTAAAACAGTAAAAAGCAAATATTTTACCCCAAGGCTTGGTAATGACAGGGTATTTGAATAGAAATTATGATTTTATGATATTATGACAGTGGGTTCAAAAATTGATATTTTAATGGGTTCAAATAGGACCAAATTTGTCCTTAACATACTCAGTTGGGTTTTTTTTTTAAATCTGACATACCACAAAAAATAAAAATGCACCAAAAATAATGTTGCTGCTAATCTTTGACATATTCAAGACTGTGATAATCCAAAGCTAAAGTTTTCACTTTGCATTTAGTATATGGAAAATAATTACATTTTTGTGTTTTTTCTCTATTACAAATTGATGGTATCGCCACCAAAACTGGCATTTAAAGGGTTAAAATCCTGAAATTAAATAAATATTTGGTAGTTATGATGAGGACAGATGCTGGTTGAAAGATTTAACTCAGTATTTGTGGAAAATAATAATAATATATAATATTTTAGGCAATGTTTATTATGTGGACATTTTTGTCCCTTAACATACTCAACTGGGTTTTTTTTTTTTATCTGACATAGCACAAAAAATAAAAATGCACCAAAAATAATGTTGCTGCTAATCTTTGACATATTCAAGACTGTGATAATCCAAAGCTAAAGTTTTCACTTTGCATTTAGTATATGGAAAATAATTACATTTTTGTGTTTTTTCTCTAATACAAATTGATGGTATCGCCACCAAAACTGGTATTTAAAGGGTTAAAATCCTAAAATTAAATAAATATTTGGTAGTTATGAGGAGGACAGATGCTGGTTAAAAGATTTAACTCAGTATTTGTGGAAAATAATAATAATATATAATATTTTAGGCCATGTTTATTATGTGGACATTTTTGTCCCCTAACATACTCAACTGTGTTAAATATATAACGAGGCACAAGGGTTAAGCAGAAGCTGATTCTCAAAATTGTGAGAGTGAAGCCTAGCTCTTTTGGGGCTGAAAAGCAATCCTGCAGTGCTGAAAAGCCTCTCACAGGCAGCCGATGCAGGAAGAGGTGTATTAGTCTTGATAGAGAGCCTGCAAATAGCAGCGAACGTGAGCAGAGATTCCCTGGTGTCTGAAACACAGGCCAGATATCCATCCAACTCTTTGCTGGCTTCATGTGTTGTCGGTTTCAAAGAAGCGAAAAAATCTTCATCTTCAGATGAACTGTTGGCCAATTCCTTATTGTGGTGGTCCAAAGGCTCGAGATGCAGTCTGATGTAGTCCATGCCTACAAGCAGAGTGAGCAGACACAGAGAAAGGTTTGGTTGAGGGGTTTCTGGGAACAAATTTTATGGGTTTTGTCATTAACTACATTTACGTGCAGTCATCTACATCTAAATGTAGAAAATCATGCAAATCCTTTATTTTAGCATAAATTCTAACAGCATTTCCAAGCCACATATGATATGAGAGTTTTCTTTCAAGAAACACAGGGATAACTACAACCTGCTGCATGAATACTATACATCAATATTCATATTGAGATTACAGCCAAAGAACAGCTCATAATATTAAATATTATATAAAAAATAAATATTGGTATGGCTCAAATGTTGCCCAGATTAGAATTTGTCAAGTGTATGTTCCTTGCATTAATTTACCTCGTTTTATGATGGTTTCATCCTTTGTCCCAGAGGTCCGAAATTTAGGGAGAAGGATGGCAGCTGTGATGATCTCAGGATCTTCAAACATATGCTTGAATCGTGTTTGGATTCCTTGTTGTAGGGCATCCACAAGGTGGCCACAGTACCTGAGAGAATGGTGGATTCGCTGAAGTTTCAAGCTTAACTGGTGGACACTAGGCAGCAACCACCCCAGCTGTGTATTCGTTTCCGCTTGCAAGATGTTGAGTACTTTTGCAACTGGACGCATTGTGTTGGCCCACTCTGTCAAGAACAGCATTTCTGCTGGATTAAACCTACAGGAGAAATCGGCATAATCAAAGAGTATACAACAACCCAAATTTGTTTACATAAATAGAGGGGAAAAACACTTACATTGGAACCTCAAGAGAGGTGCATATATTCCTAAGTGCGCCTTCTGCCTCTTTGGAAATTTGAAGAATTCTGTCAACAGCCATGAAAGTTGAATTACACCGCGTTTGATTTGGCCTTAAAAGCTGAAGCCTGCTTTCTGCTTCAACAGCTTCAGCTGCTAGAGCCGATCGGCTGCTTTTATTCCATAAAGCTTGGCCCTTGCCAAAGACAGATCTGTAAAGTTTCTTGTAGTGTTCATTTGAGAGAGCTTTTTGGGCATCAACACTTGAGACTAGGTTAAGTATGTGGCAGGCACACTTTTGATGCTTTGGTAGCTGGAATCCGAAGCCATCATCATGGTCCAGGACTCGAGAGGCGTCTTGGAATTCCACACCATCACTTCCCTCACCACAGCCTTCAGAATCAGTGTCATCACTTTCACACCTTCTTGCCTCAGTCTCAATATCATTGTTTTCCACACCAAAAATTCTGAAAGCCTTCAGGAAGTTGGAACCACTGTCTGTGGTTGTGCAAACAACCTTGTCACGCATTTCATACTCTGAGTGGATATCATTCATAGCACCGGCCAGTACCTCAAAAGTATGAGAGCCCTTTATTCTTTTGCAGGCAAGTGCAGCGGAATGTCTTTCAAGACTTTCAGGGTTGATCCAGTGAGCAGTTACACCAATGAATGACTTTCTATGTGCAGTCCAACAATCCACTGTGGTTGCAATCCATTCAACTTCACTCATGGCAGCAGTCACTTTCTGTTTCATGATCAGAGCAGCTTCAGCTATCTTAGAGCGTAAAGTAGGCCTTGTAATGACAGAACTGCCAGGCTACAGTGTACTAATCAGCTCTTTAAATGATGGCAGATCAACAGTGCTGAAAGGATTAAGTCCTTGAATGATGTACCTTTAATATAGCTTTGTTCACAGTGACTGGAGACACATGTTTGACGGGGAAAACTGAGTCAACTTTCAGTTGCTTGCTGCTGGAAGCATGGGTGGAGGTCCTGATCTTTCTCTTCTGTGCTGTCAATTTAGAGTAGTTTTTGAGGTAATTTGGGTGCATTCTCTGTAAAAACAACAAATACATATTTAAAAAGTCTTAATATTGTATGCAATATAAATGTAACAATTACACTTATGCACTCTCTGATTACAGCATTAATAAAATAAATAAAATAAAACTGCCATTTGCACACTTTATAATGTTAAATACTTGTTGATTTTAGAAATAAAATCTCAGCCCACTCCTGTATTCCCTGTACACACATGACTGTGTGGCGACACATAGCTCCAATGCCATCATTAAGTTTGCTGACGATACGACGGTAGTAGGTCTGATCACTGACAATGATGAAACAGCCTACAGAGAGGAGGTGCACACTCTGACACGCTGGTGTCAGGAGCACAACCTCTCCCTCAACGTCAGTAAAACCAAGGAGCTTGTGGTGGACTTCAGGAAGAAAGACAGAGAACACAGCCCCATCACCATTAATGGAGCACCGGTGGAGAGAGTCAGCAGCTTCAAGTTCCTCGGTGTCCACATTACTGAGGAACTCACATGGTCCGTCCACACTGAGGCCGTTGTGAAGAAGGCTCACCAGCGCCTCTTCTTCCGGAGACGGCTGAGGAAGTTTGGAATGAACCACCACATCCTCACACGGTTCTACACCAGTACTGTAGAGAGCATCCTGACTGGCTGCATCACCGCCTGGTACGGCAATAGCACCGCCCACAACCACAAAGACCTGCAAAGGGTGGTGCGAACGGCCAAAAACATCATTGGAGGTGAGCTTCCCTCCCTCCAGGATATATATAACAGACGGTGTGTGAAGAAAGCTCGGAGGATTATCAAAGACTCCAGCCACCCGAGTCATGGGCTGCTCTCACTGCTTCCATCAGGCAGGCGGTATCGCAGCATCAGGACCCGCACCACCCGACTACATGACAGCTTCTTCCCACAAGCAATAAGACTTTTGAACACATGATCTCTCACGATCAACAATCAGCACTGCACTTTATAAATCCTCATTCTGTCAATATATTCTCCCAATTCAGTTAGTGTATATATATATTTATACCCGTATCTAGTGTGTGTATTCTACATTGTGTGTATTGTGTACATTTGTTATGTAAATTGTTGTGTAGGTATGTGTACATTTGTTATGTAAATTGTTGTGTAAGTTTGTTATGTAAATATGTTGTTTATTGTAAAGTGGTTTATGTCTCGTCACTGTCATTACTGCTATGTTGCTCGGAACTGCACACAAGAATTTCACCTGCTGTTGCACTCGTGTACACAGTAGTGTGACAATAAAGTGATTTGATTTGATATACAGTAGCATTCAGTGACTATCAAACATGAATTTTTGGATTGTAAACACAGGACTGTAAGGCTGACATGTAACAGGTTAAATTTATTTCATTACATTAGTTTTGACAATACAACATGATTTTTAGTAATCCAGGTCTTGTAGCAGAAACACATTTTTAGCTCACGGATATCTTTTCTTGTGTTGTGTATGAATTCAAACACAATGAGAGCGCGGAACGATAATGATGAAAGCAATACTGCTATAGGCGCCAAATTTCCCTTGGAGCTACTAACGTTACCATAGCAAATAATTTACAGACAATTACAAAAGCATTCCAAACATTTTATTACGTGAGCCTTATATCATCAATCAATCGCATGCATTAGTGAAAATAGGCCTACTAAACAAGGCGCGCCGCGCCGTCATGGTTAAAAAAAACAAAAAAAAACACGTAACGTTATCAGTCTCACAAAACACTTAAAGTACTTACCTCAATATGCTTCCTTAGGTTTGATGGCGAACTTTTGAAGGCCGATATTTCTTTATTTAGCGGAAGACAAAGGACACAGACATTTCATCTTGAATGAATCCTTGCTAACACTACTAAAAGAAAAGAATTCACTTAAGTACGGCCACGGGTGCTCTTGATGTGGCTGATTTTGAACTGTGCTCGCAGTCGCAGCTGAGTCACTTTCTTCCTCCATTTTCTTCCACTGATTGACTTATAATTTCTAGGTCAAGGTGCTGTGCATTGTGGTAATAGATGCAACATGACGTCACTTCCAAAGGACCAATGAACATGTCTGAACAATTTCATGGAATTTGAAAACGAATCTCATTGGCAGAATAAATAACATTTAAATTAAACTGGGCATCAGCGCAATTCAATTGGTTTGGTAATAGCAAGGGAAAATAGAATGAAGCGATCTCCAAAAAATAAGTACTTTTTGGCTGTAAATTAAATTGTAAGGAGTAAAAAGTACTTTTTTTTTCTTAAAAAATGTAATTAAGTAAAAGTAAAAGTATTGATTTTTAATTGTACTCAAGTAAAGTAAAAATCCCCCAAAATAATACTTAAGTACAGTAATCAAGTAAAATTACTCAAGTACTTTACACCTCTGCTCGTTCGTAATACTGCCTTTTTTACCCTCTTTATGTCGGGGCTGACTTTGCTATCAGGCTGCCCTTGCACTGCTGCCACCTTGACCTAGACGACAGAGGTCCCAGCTTCTATACACCGATACTACTCCATGCTCTACTCCAGGATGTCAATGAGCCACTTCTACCCTATGCCACAATTACTTTTTGCACTTCATCAACTGAGCAAACAACAAACAAATTACATAGTGACTTTCAAACATAGGTGTAGAAACTGTTTTCCTTTTGTTTATTTATTTATTTTTTTTGTCTATATGCCTAACCCCTGGCCTAAACATTTGTTAACCATCCATCTCTGGAGGAGGGATCCCTCTTTGAATTGCTCCAACTGAGGTTTATTCCTTTTCTTTCTCTCTTAAAGAGTTTTTTGGGGGGAGTTTTTCCTTGTCATTGAGGGTTATGTTTGGATATCTGGATGTCTATGTGTATTGTTAAGCCCTTTGTGACATTGCTTGTAAAAAGCACAATACAAATAAAGTATGATTTGATTTGATTTAGTTCTGAATGTTACTCCATGTAACATAACTGGTTAATATTGACTTTGTTATTTGTATTTTTGATTTTGTATTTTGTTATACGTCTTCATTACAGGACCATTTAACAACTGCTGTAATGTTGTCTTTTAAAATACAGAATTAGAATATAAGTCAAAAAATAAATCAGTAAACACAAAGGTTGGACAATTTATTGCAAAATGTATTAAGAAATATTATTTCTCAAATGCTTTATAAAAAAGTTACATAAGATGCAAATCTACAGCTATACATGTGGAAATACAACCTAAAATAAAAATATGAAGTATCCAGTTTTGTGGAAGGTTAAAATACAATTGGATAATGGCCTGACGTGAATAATGACTAAAATAATAAATGTTGGAAAAATAAAAAATAATTCAGCCGGGATTCGAACCGTAAAATCTCAAATCTTGGCTGAAGAGGTTACTTGAGGTCACAAAAGCCCTTTACACCTATTACACCTTTACTCCGTGACAGGCGGAGATACTGTCCACTATACTAAAGAGGATTGGTCTAATGTGTAATGGCCAAGACACTGTCCTTATAACAGCCTATCCATATCTAGGATATTTTTGTATGCTGCAATCACTTAACAAAACTGAATCACAGACAGTTCAAGGAATATGATGCATTTTGATCAATTCAACAAAGAATTAAAACAATAGTATGCATTGTTTTCTTGTGTGCGCTAAAGGTCTTGGATGTTTGTTAGAGTAGGGAGAAAAACAGGGTTTTGGTGAGTCATATCGTATTGCCTACAATGGTCTGTTGACAGATTTATTCTTTATTTGTTCCTGAAAACTACTGCGCAGAGTGGATCACATTGTCACATGTTACTAGGCTGTGCCCTGAAAAGGCTGAGTGGAAATAAATCTGTTTCTTACTCACACCTGAGAGATGCCCACGTGATGTATCTCAGTGTAAATGATGTTTTGGTTCTGTGCTGTGTGGGCCATGCCCTTTTCAATATATTTTTTGTATGTCTTACTGTGAAGAATAATTGACAATGATATTAATGTCACAACATGCTTGCACAAAGCACAATTTTTTTGTTTTGCCTCACCCCCTTACTCCAGAATTACCCTATCAAATGTTTGAAGTCAACTGATATTTGTTATGCTTTCCATTAGGGGCATTATTACTTGAACTCAGTGAGATTCCCTTTAGATTGGGATTGTTTTAATTTTTAGAGGGAAAATGTATTATGTACTCGACGTTGGTGTATTCAACTATCGTGGGTGCTGATGCTCGGGGGTATTCAGTGATGCCACCGGTAGAAGAGACACCTGTGGGTTTTCTCTCGCCAGGCTCGGCATCATCGCTAAAGAGACCTACTCTCCCCACAAAGCTGTGCAGGACCACCTCCACGCTTGTGGGGAAAGCTTATCAGGCAGCAGGTCAGGCTGGTGTTGCCCTGCACACTATGGCAGTGTTACAAGCGCACTAGGCTAAATTTGTTGAAGGACCTGAGTGTGGGCACCTCACTCAGGGGGAAGGGCCGTTGGCCACCCAGCCCCGCCCCGGTCCTAGACGGGAGGCTCTAAAACAAAACATGGTGAATCGTGCTCCCCCTCATAAAGACTGGGGTCCAGTTCGTCACCCTTAGCAGCCCCAAATGCAAGATCTCAGGGGCGTGATTTCTAAGAGAAGGAAAACCTGACGGTCATGTAACCAGCCTTGTGGGGGTAGTTCCCCTCGGGACGGGGCGCGTGTATAATCCACTTCAGCCCTCCCGATACCCTCACGAAACCTCTTCACTCCCGCCGCCTTTGGTGTTTCGGGTGATAGAGGCTTTCAACAAAGAGTTGGGTGTACCATCCTCCCCTATTAACCCGCACATTCAAGAAATGCATGGATGCAGCACTGGCTCCTCTGCGACTCCAGGGCATCTGCATTCTGAATTATATAGACGACTGGCTGATCCTAGCGCAGTTCCAAGAACTGGCAGTTCAGCACAGGGATATCGTCTTGACTCATCTGGGGGTTATATGGAATTCGGTCACGATGCAGGCACAATCGCCTCCCGCATGAATCGTTTCCATTCAGAACACCCTGAGCAAGGTCAGGCTAGGTCGAGATTGCACTGCTCGTCAGTATCATTGAATACTAGTTCTCATAGCGTTGGTGTCCGTGGTGATCCCTTCGGACCTTCTGCACCTGAGACCGCTTCAGCTGTGGCTAGAAGCCAGGGGGTTTTATCCGAGGGCCAGTCCCCTAAGGCAAACAAGGGTTACGCGCCACGTGCTTCGTTCCCTTTCTATGTGGTTCAGACCCCGGTTCTCACCTTGGGTTCCACTCTAGGTGCGTCTTGTCGTCGCAGGCTGCTAATGACACACGCCTCCCTGACGGGCTGGGTAGCGGCCTTAAGTGGTCGTCCGGCTTAAAGGGATAGGAGGGTCATCAGTTCGGTTGTCACAGTAACTGTCTCGAGCTGATGGCCGTATTTCTGGCCCTGAAATACTTCCTCCTGAGGTTGCCATGTCTTGGTGCGGGTGGGCAATACAGCGGTAGCCTCTTACGTAAACCATCGGCGGGATCCACGTTCACGTCAGCTGAATTTCTGGCACGTTGGATACTCCTTGAGGCCCAGGGCAACTCCTGTCACTCAGGACAGTTTCGTCCCTGGATGCCCATGTGTGTGGGAGCAGATTTACTCTGAGGTAGTAAACAAATCTGGGTGAGATGTCACAGGGCAGAAGAGGACCTCTTCGCCTCTATGATGTCTCCTCTTCTTCTCCATTAGTCACCCAGCCCCCTTGGGTATGGACTTAAAGGCACATACATGACCCTGAATGCATCTGTATGCGGTTTTTTCCCCCGGTTGTTCTGCTCCCGGGAGTCTTGGCAAGGTTCGCCAGCAAAGGTCTTGCCTCCTTCTGATAGCGCCGCGCTGGCTGAACAGAGTATGTTCTTGAATACCTCTCCTCGACGGCTCGCCTTGGGCGATTCCGAACAGGGGATGACCTTCTCATCCCTGGCCCGAATTGTGAAACCTTTCATTAAACAGAAGTCAGGTCAAACACATTCACATTGAAGAGTTTGGTGTAAAGCTCATTTGCATGTGAAAATAATGAGTGGTGAATTTGCTGTAACTCTAGAGTTTTTGTAAGGGTCTGGTTAGGACACAGAGCAAAGAATATTAAGCAAAGTTACATTAAAGTTTGTGTTTACTTGATTTGTTTTGCCATTGATTACTTGGTCACTACTGATGTTAAACTGTGATCTCATTTTTACTCTATATAAAATTGGTGGTAAAGGAGGTTTTCCATTTTCATTTACTGGTCAGAACAACGGTGCCAGTCTAGAGAAGATCGGGGTTTGGGTTGAAGGATGGCAGGTGAAGGCTGTCAGGGTCTGGCTTTCAGATGGGAACAAGCAAACCTTTGGGGAACCATCAGTACCGTATCAAGAGTTCACGTTCCAGCCTGGTGAGTGTTTCACCTCACTGTCCCTGTGGGGAAATGGAGCTGGAACACGTCTCGGAGCCATCAAATTCAGGACCACTCAGTCTAGAGAATTTTTCGTGAAAATGACCAGCTGGCCATTAAAAACAGAATACCCTATTGATGTCGGATCTGGATTTTGTCTGGGTGTTGAAGGAAGAAGTGGTGCAGACATCGACAGCATGGGATTTATGTTTCTCAATGCCGTTCAATCAGCGGTTCTCACCAATGTCAATTATCCCACCATTAACCAAAAGGTTCCTCAGGTCAGACTGGAAGAACTTAAGTCCATCACGTACACAAATGGCACCTCAGTCACTCAAACAAAAAAAATTGACATTTCAAAGAAAGTATCCAAAACATCCTCATGGTCTGTGAGTAACAACTTCACAGCTACATTTTCTATGGAAGTCAAGGCTGGGATTCCAGAGATTGCTGAAGTTTCAACAGGATTCAGTTTTACGATTGGAACAGAAAACACATACAGTCACGAGGAAACGGATGAAAGAACAGAAACTCTGACTTCCAATATAGAAGTTCCACCCGGAAAGAAGGTTGATGTTGATATCACCATTGGCAGCTCCAGTTTTGATCTGCCTTACACTGGCACAGTAATTATAACTTGCAAGAATGGCAGTGTGCTACAGTATGAAAGTAGTGGCCAATACAAAGGTGTCACCTACACTGATATCAAAGTGAACACTAAAGAGTCCAACATGTGAGCTAAAGAGCTTTTCATCTATATATACACATGGCCAGAAGGATATGAACAACACTTTATTATAGAAATCCAGTATTTAAAGATCATAATAGTCCAAATATATTGTGAATTGTGAGAATTTAACAATGTTTGTCGACATCTAGAAATTTTCATCCTGAGGCCAGCTTTCTTCAGTCTCATTTTAATTTTTGCTTATGATTTTATCACTGATTTATCCATTGTTTTCACATTAATTTGTTTGGGTGTTGGGAAGGGAAAACATATTTATATAATTTGTTGCAAAAAAAACCCCTTCTGATTCCAATACACAAATATCCATATAGCACTGAACTTTGTTTAATCCCCTTAAAAGTTGACAGGTTACAGGATTAACATCAATATGTATGATTTTAAATGTGTTTGATCTGATATCTTAATAAAAGCATTTGACTTTGATGAATCCTGTGTTTTGAATACATTCAGTAAAAACACTGTTCTGTTCTTCGCATGGCATTCAGAAACACACACACAAACACACACACACACACACACACACACGCACACACACACACACACACTCTCTCTCACACACACACACACTCTCTCTCACACACACACACACACACATACACGCACTGTTAGATAATTTTGTCATGCAATGTTTTGGATTTATTATTCTTGATCTGCAATCCCTGTCTCGATTAGGAGTCTCGGCTGAGGGAAGAAAGAAGTGACACACACACACCAGACTGTATCAGATCCTTCTTCAACATTTATTTGTGCAGCCCACCATTATATGGTCCAGCAAAACAACATTTCCACTAGACCCACCAATGAAATAATTCTTCACCCTATATGGGAGTGACATACACTACCGTTCAAAAGTTTGGGGTCACCCAAACAATTTTGTGTTTTCCTGAAAAGTCACACTTATTCACCACCATACGTTGTGAAATGAATAGAAAATAGAGTCAAGACATTGACAAGGTTAGAAATAATGATTTGTATTTGAAATAAGATTTTTTTTACATCAAACTTTGCTTTCGTCAAAGAATCCTCCATTTGCAGCAATTACAGCATTGCAGACCTTTGGCATTCTAGCTGTTAATTTGTTGAGGTAATCTGGAGAAATTGCACCCCACGCTTCCAGAAGCAGCTCCCACAAGTTGGATTGGTTGGATGGGCACTTCTTGCGTACCATACGGTCAAGCTGCTCCCACAACAGCTCAATGGGGTTCAGATCTGGTGACTGCGCTGGCCACTCCATTACCGATAGAATACCAGCTGCCTGCTTCTGCTCTAAATAGTTCTTGCACAATTTGGAGGTGTGTTTAGGGTCATTGTCCTGTTGTAGGATGAAATTGGCTCCAATCAAGCGCTGTCCACTGGGTATGGCATGGCGTTGCAAAATGGAGTGATAGCCTTCCTTATTCAGAATCCCTTTTACCCTGTACAAATCTCCCACCTTACCAGCACCAAAGCAACCCCAGACCATTATATTACCTCCACCATGCTTAACAGATGGCGTCAGGCATTCTTCCAGCATCTTTTCATTTGTTCTGCGTCTCACAAACGTTCTTCTTTGTGATCCAAACACCTCAAACTTGGATTCATCTGTCCACAACACTTTTTTCCAGTCTTCCTCTGTCCAATGTCTGTGTTCTTTTGCCCATCTTAATCTTTTTCTTTTATTGGCCAGTCTCAGATATGGCTTTTTCTTTGCCACTCTGCCCTGAAGCCCAGAATCCCGCAGCCGCCTCTTCACTGTACATGTTGACACTGGTGTTTTGCGGGTACTATTTAATGAAGATGCCAGTTGGGGACCTGTGAGGCGTCTGTTTCTCAAACTAGAGACTCTAATGTACTTATCTTCTTGCTCAGTTGTGCAACGCGGCCTCCCACTTCTTTTTCTACTCTGGTTAGAGCCTGTTTGTGCTGTCCTCTGAAGGGAGTAGTACACACCGTTGTAGGAAATCTTCAATTTCTTAGCAATGTCTCGCATGGAATAGCCTTCATTTCTAAGGACAAGAATAGACTGTCGAGTTTCAGATGACAGTTCTCTTTTTCTGGCCATTTTGAGCGTTTAATTGACCCCACAAATGTGATGCTCCAGAAACTCAATCTGCTCAAAGGAAGGTCAGTTTTGTAGCTTCTGTAACGACCTAAACTGTTTTCAGATGTGTGAACATGATTGCACAAGGGTTTTCTAATCATCAATTAGCCTTCTGAGCCAATGAGCAAACACATTGTACCATTAGAACACTGGAGTGATAGTTGCTGGAAATGGGCCTCTATACACCTATGTACATATTGCACCAAAAACCAGACATTTGCAGCTAGAATAGTCATTTACCACATTAGCAATGTATAGAGTGTATTTCTTCAAAGTTAAGACTAGTTTAAAGTTGTCTTCATTGAAAAGTACAGTGCTTTTCCTTCAAAAATAAGGACATTTCAATGTGACCCCAAACTTTTGAACGGTAGTGTATATGTTTGAGCTATGTGCAATAAGTTAGGGTACAGAAACAGGAAATACATTCCTAGAGACACATTCTTTTGCAGAACAGGGAACAGCTGCAACTGTGTTTTGTGATGACACAGCCACACACACACACACACACACACACGTGATAAGTGATTCAGTGATTCATTTCACACGTCATTCAAAGGTGTTGGTAGTTTTTAGGATGGGTTATGTAAATAAGTGTATACATTAATACAGAACATTTGTTTGGAGTTTGATTTGATCCAATCGATTACGAGTTTGGTTCAGAATGATTCGGTCCGAGCGATTCAAAGCCACACACACACACGCCGCTGAGGCGTCGCGTTCGCGCTTCTCCACTAATCGGGATATTCCTGTCATCATTTTCAGCTGCAAAAGAGAATCGTTCGGTGTCGGTTTACCGGTGTCCGTGGATGTGACGGTAGAATGGGCGAATCCCGCTGGATCTGACTGGAACTGTGGAAATGGATCCCACATTCTCACAAGGAGACAAAGGTACGAGTGAAAAAAATCTTGAAATATAATTCCTGTATCGATCATTTGCGCATTTCATTGACATTTCTTCTGTTCAGTCGGTGTGTGTCGTCTCACTTGTTGAGTGATCATGAGGAGATGCCGCAGTGACAGACAGCACTCATGTGATGGATTATTATAGATCAATAATCCTCATATTCCCACAGAATATTGCAGCTGCTGATGGAGATGAGTCTGAAGACAGATGAGACTGTTTCACGCTATCGGACTGCAGTAAAAGGGTGTCGGCTCATACACAAACCCAATTAAGTTCATGTCACACACGAACATTGTGCTTTATTAATCAGTCTGTATTTATATTCTATATTCTCATTAAGTTGAACAAGTGATATCTGTTCATTCGACCTGTTCGTGTTTATCTGTAATATGTCCTTATCTGTAACACGCGCACACACACAGCCTATAACAGCAGATATTGGTTACACATTAGAATTCAGGGTGATGGACATTTGATCGATTTGTTTTATTTATTCCATGCACGTTTGCGGTCGATCTTTAGCGTTAATATGTATGAACATTATAAAACATGCTGCAGTAACCTAACATTCACGAACTGCAGAGCATCTCATCAGGTCATCCTCATATCTCTAAATTGTGTATATAAACCAGTGTATTTTAAAAAAGTATATACACAAGAGGAATATATATATATATATATATATATATATATATATATATATATATATATATATTAAAATATTTATACATTTACCAGTGAAGTTTGATTTAATTTAAATAACCTATCATGAGGTGGTGTGTATATACAGTAGGTGATGATGTTTTAGGCATCATATTAAAGTGTTGCCTGAGCACTTGCCCCTCATTAGTCACTTTTGATGAACGCACACACACTCAGAAGGTGACAGTGTCCATGAAGGATGACTTCAGGTGTTAAAGGAACATCAATCAATCAAATCAATCAAATCACTTTATTGTCACACTACTGTGTACACGAGTGCAACAGTAGGTGAAAGTCTTGTGTGCAGTTCCGAGCAACATAGCAGTAATGACAGTGACGAGACATAAACCACTTTACAATAACAACATATTTACACAAAACAATTTACATAACAAATGTACACATACTTACACAACAATTTACATATCAAATGTACACAATACACACAATGTAGAATACACACACTAGATACGGGTATAAATATATATATACACTAACTGAATTGGGAGAATATATTGACAGAATGAAGATTAATAAAGTGCAGTGCTGATTGTTGATCGTGAGAGATCATGTGTTCAAAAGTCTTATTGCTTGGGGGAAGAAGCTGTCATGTAGTCGGGTGGTGCGAGTCCTGATGCTGCGATACCGCCTGCCTGATGGAAGCAGTGAGAGCAGCCCATGACTCGGGTGGCTGGAGTCTCTGATGATCCTCCGAGCTTTATTCACACACCATCTGTTATATATATCCTGGAGGGAGGGAAGCTCACCTCCGATGATGTTTCTGGCCGTTCGCACCACCCTTTGCAGGTCTTTGCGGTTGTGGGCGGTGCTATTGCCGAACCAGGCGGTGATGCAGCCAGTCAGGATGCTCTCTACAGTGCTGGTGTAGAACCGTGTGAGGATGTGATGGTTCATTCCACACTTCCTCAGCCGTCTCAGGAAGAAGAGGCACTGGTGAGCCTTCTTCACAACGGCCTCAGTGTGGACGGACCATGTGAGTTCCTCAGTAATGTGGACACCGAGGAACTTGAAACTGCTGACTCTCTCCACCGGTGCTCCATTAATGGTGATGGGGCTGTGTTCTCTGTCTTTCTACCTGAAGTCCACCACAAGCTCCTTGGTTTTACTGACGTTGAGGGAGAGGTTGTGCTCCTGACACCAGCGTGTCAGAGTGTGCACCTCCTCTCTGTAGGCTGTTTCATCATTGTCAGTGATCAGACCTACCACCGTCGTATCGTCAGCAAACTTAATGATGGCATTGGAGCTATGTGTCGCCACACAGTCATGTGTGTACAGGGAATACAGGAGTGGGCTGAGAACACAGCCCTGTGGAGCTCCAGTGTTGAGGGTCAGTGGTGAGGAGATGTTGCTGCCCATTCTAACCACCTGACATCTGCCTGACAGGAAATCCAGGATCCAGCTGCACAGCGAGCTGTTTAAGCCCAGAGCCCGGAGTTTCACATCAAGCTTGGAGGGCACTATGGTGTTGAATGCTGAGCTGTAGTCTACAAACAGCATTCTCACAGCATTCTCACAGCATTCTCACATATGTGTCACATTCCGGGTTCAATACAAGTTAAACTCAATCAACAGCATTTGTGGAATAATATTGATTACCACAAAAAAAGAATTTGACTTGTCCCAACTTTTCTTTAAAAAAAAAAAAAAAACTAAAAATGTAGGTTACAGTGAGACACTTACAAATGAATGTGAATGTGACCAATTTTGGGAGGGTTTAAAGGCAGAAATGTGACACTTTTCATTTTATAAAAGTATTTGCATTAATTGTTCTGTTAAAACTCATGTATTATTTGATTTTAAACCATAATTTTTAAGGTCTTTTTAGGGTTTGTTAAAATTACATCATCATGGCAAGCAACTAGCTATAACTATAATTAGCTATAACTTTACACAGATGCAGTTAGTAAGTGATTTTATCACACAAATCGTGTTAACACATATTGTTTATGTCGTGTGGCTATAATTATGAAACAGTGAGTATTTTATCGTGTAAGCATTGAACCCACTGACTTGCATAGAACAGGGGGCAGCAGGGGTGTCCATTAAAAGGGGAGACATTTTCTTAATTAAATTAAGATAGTTAAATATAACAAAATTAAAATTTTGTCATAATCTCACAATAACAGTAATAATGTGTTAATATGAGATTTCTTTGTAAATCATGGGCGTATTAAAAAAAATGAAGTGTAGGTGCCTTTAAGAGCATGTGCTTGTGACAGGGCAGGGCCGGGTCGTGATTATAAACGGTGCTGCGAAAGAGAGATCGTTTATGGGCAGCTGACCGTTGTGTGTGTGTTTGTGTCGTTTCTTTAAATTTTTCATTAAACTATTATTTATATTGTCAAGCCAGTTCTAGCCTCCTCCTAAATCCTTCTAAATCCCTTTACAGTGCTACAGCAGATCGGGGGCGGATTAAAATCGCAAGTGATCCTCCCTATGCCCTATACTCAGTCCGAAGTGCAGAGCCCTTGAATTGGGAACTCTGAAGGACACATACATTTCTGTATGTATGTACCCTTTGCTAACAATCTTGTGGCACTGCCCTCTGAGAAAAGATTCATTTTCTCACTTTCGTTTTTTACAAGCTTTCACTTGGCATCACCTCCTGTAGTGGCCTTCAAGAAAGCAAAAAAATGCAGTTTTGAATTCACCCTGGAACGTTGAAGTGCTGTTACATGAGACGAGTAACAGGTCAGATAAGAAGTCCACCCAATGTATTGTGCAACATGATCTCACAGGAAGTCGGCATGCTGTTTCTGAAAGTTACGGTACCCTAGGATCGGCAACAGTATGCCGACTCACTGACGTGCCCTATCTCCCATTGGACATTAATGGCTCATCAACAATTACTTTCCCTCGTGGCATGACTGGTTGCATGTTTTGTCAGTTGCATGGGAGGCCACTGTTCAATCCCCATTCAAACAAGGAAGTAATCACGTATAAGCAATGTATAAACAATCACGAGCGTGATAAGGAGGTTGCATTTTTATCCCTGACATTGCCTCTATTAATGGTTAGGGTTAGATTTGGGTTTTGGTTGGGGTAGATTAAAATAAACATTTCTTTCACTGTTTTACACCCTGTTCATCTGAAAACAATTATTTTTACAACTGGCTTCTGGTGACCTCTCCTGGATATAAATGGATGTCACACTTGTTTATATGCTCTGAGACTCATACCGCTGAGAAAAATGGCACATTCTTGCCAATTTTTATGTGAGATCAAGCTGTATTGTGTTGAAAGTTCATCAATATAGAAAGAAATATATTCGATTGCTACTGCATTTCCAACATCACATACCACTAGTGTTGACAGATTTATTAATTATAAATGGGAGCGATCATATTGCTTTCAGTGATATAAGTAAAATTCTTCTTTTATAGAATATTGACATAAAGTGAAGGAGTTGTCAAAGCCAGTTTGGTTGTGTTGAAACTAATGAGCCATTAGATTAATCACTTTCAGAAAAATACCATTAGGCTTCCACAGTACCGCAGCTCCATATACACATATTACGCAGTCTGCGTAGGGCATCAACTCCCTAGAGGGGCAACATCATACCCTAGGGGAGCGCTAGAATCTCCACCGGCTGCCCTTACTCACATGTTATACGTTATTCAAGGACGCTGTTGCATTTGCAGAACACAGTCAATCGCACTTCCTCATCGTGCCTTGGCACCATGCACCACGTTACCAGAGTAATGCCATGGTACTGAATGATTGATCATGTTCATATTTCATGATACTGTCATAGTATGTCAAGGTACTTTTAAAAATACAATGGTTTTACTATGACACATGTCAAAAACATTGGGTTATATCAGACCATGTATGAAAAAAAATTATTAAACAAGTGTATTACCATGGTGCATTTTGTGAGACATATAACAGAATAGGCAATTTTTTGTGATAAAGGAAAAATGTAATTTAACAATGGAAAAAATTATGTACAGTATATATATATATATATATATATATATATATATATATATATATATATATATATATATATATATATACAAGAAAAATGTTAAATACTCAAAAAGCAAAGAAATTAGATAAGTATTTATTATTACAACTCATTCAAAGCAAAAACAAAAATCAGTGCCCCTTTTTTTATCTTTCTGGGGTCCCTGTTAAGGTCTGTGCCCGTCACTGATTGAACCCATTGACTTCCATTGTAAGTGACTCACTATAACTTCTATTTTTGCTTTTTTTAAAGAAAATGAGGGACGAGTAGAAATACATTTTTTGGTAATCAACATTACACGCAGCAGTAGTTTGTTTATTGTTTTATTTTTACTTGTCTGTCTAAATGTACTCAGATTTGATGCACGGAAGATCTACGAATGATCGGAATATCTATCCTTCAAAGAATTATGTTTGGATTTTGTAGCTAACAAACCAAACTCCATACCACCGGAGAGATTATTACCATCATTCAGCGGGACACGCATTCTCCCAGCGGGGCGGCGCAGGCCACACCGAGAGAGGAGACCAGTATACAACCTAAGCTTAAAGCTAATCAAAGCCGTGCCGTGTCTCTTCCTCGCAAATTCCTGGTCAATATCTAACAAGATGTATGAAATAAGACTGAGGATTTCAACGGAGAACGTGGACAGCTGTGTGAGGATTTTTACAGAGCTGTCCACGTTCTCCGTTGAAATCCTCAGTCTTATTTCATACATCTTGTTAGATATTGATTGGTTGGGGAGTTTGCATTTACATTAATAACAACTGGTGTACAGATTCAGTAGTAATTGGGAAACACTGCTTTCAGGATGTTGAGCTTTAAATGCTTAAATGCAGACCGATCTTCCTGCCAAGGGAATTTACTTCTGTTATTATTACTGCTGCATATGTGCCCACACAAACTAAGACCAAGCTTGCTCTGGAGAAGCTGCATGATGTCATAAATCAACAATTAACTGCATACTCTGACAGCATTATCATAGATGCTGGTGTAACGGGGTTGTAATATTCATAATATGAATAATTCGGTTCACTAAAATCCTTCTGATATTTTGGTGATTATTTTCTTTTTTGTTTATACAATCTTGTTATTTTGACAAAGAACTGTTTTTGGGACTTTTGTTTTGTCTCGGTGCTGGTAGACGCCATTTTTGGATCTGCGCGCTTCTCTCGCCAGTTCGCTTTATGCACGATGGGGAGAGGAGGTATAAAAGATACGGTTTATCATCCTGAAGATGTACTGAACTTTTGAAGTTTTACACAGTTCACCCCATGCAAGCTGAGGAAAGAGTGAAACAGACCAATAAAGCTCCTTTGGTTAATCACAAGTGGCAGTTGTCCGACCTCTTTTTCATACACAACGCAGAACGGGTAACAGCGGTTAAGAGGAGACCGGTTACATTGGTGCCGTGACCCGGATGAAGATCAGTTCGCTCCGGGATCTTCTAAAGGATCAACGTCAGTTGGGTCACCGAGGACGCTGCATTGAGGTTTAATGTCCTTCATTAAACCTCAATGAAACCTCAATGAAACTGACATCTGACACCTTCTAATATTGATATTTATGCATTTTCTCATTGAGTGATTTATTTTCTCAGATTTATTTTTTTCTGAGTATTATAGTGTTTTTTTTGGACATTTATCTTGACTTGTGTTTTCATGTGTAATTGAACATGGCATTTAGTCTAAGGGGAGACGAATTCGATGCATTTGAGACAATGACAGGTTTAGGTCAGGAGAGGGGAGGGGAAGGTTTCTTGGTGAAACTCCAGTTACCCCTATTGTGAGAGAAAGCAAAGTGAACAGAACAGCTCCTGTATTATGCTCCACTCGTATAGGTGACCATGCTATTAGTCCCACAGCTGACACTTTACCCTTAGCTGTCCCCCGACATAACCGACCCAAATTGGCATGGTTTGATAGCACACATTGCTCAACAAGTAGGGCAGATCATGTTAGCATCTCAAAAAGAGACTGGTTGTGGGGGAGGGGAGGACAGAGGTGCGCAGACACAGGGGATAGGGACCAGTAAGACATTCTCAGACATACCTTCACTTAACCTGACTGGAGTGAAGCTAGTTATGCAGAGTGAAGCAAAAGAGCCTCCAGTCTACCATGGTGATGGGTCAAATAAGCTTAGTGTGCATGAGTGGGAGGAGCTGATGGATACGTATCTGCGAAAGAGAGCCATACCACTAGCAGAGCAACATCAAGAGATCTTATGCAGATTGATGGGTAAAGCTAAAGATATCGTCAGAGTAACACTTCGCTGCAATCCATCTCTAAACCAAATAGAGAATCCAAAAGTTATTATTGACATCCTGAAACAACATTTCGGTGATGTTAAATACTCATGCATGCCTCTGGCGGATTTCTATAGTACTGTCCCCTTAACAGGAGAGGATCCTGTTGAGTACTGGGTGCGACTAAACAAGGCAGTGGATCTTGCAGAGGAGGCTTTGAGGAGGCTTGGGCGACGAATGGAGGACCCATGCCAAGAAGTGTCCATGATGTTTGTAAAGTACTGTCCTGATGCTACTCTCGCTACAGTATTCCGATTCAAAGCTCCTGAAAAATGGACTGCACAGGAGATTCAAGAACAGCTTGATCGGTATCAGATTGAAATGAAAGAACAAATGTCAGCTAAGCCGAAGCGTCATGCTGCCATGAGACATGTCACAGCACAAATTCAGACCTCCAACGAGGGAGATTCAATTAATGCTGGTCCTCCAGTAGAGCCAAGTGTGTGGTGTAGAGCCAGTAATGTACATTCCTCACAGAGTGACAATTGCATGAGCACCTTAGTCAGCCTTCTAGACCGTGCGCTGTCTCAGAACATCCAGAATGTGGGTAAGCAGTTGCCAATCCACCAGTCACAAAGTAAGCTCTGTAGAATATGTCGATCTCAAGAACATTCTACCATAGCACATTGTCGTAGACATTATCTGTGCTTTACATGCTTCCAGCCTGGGCACAGTAAGAGAGACTGTACGAGTGACAGATACAGATCCGATCCTGCAAGTATGACTGGACAGTCATTGCAGGGTCAGTCAACTTTAAACTAGACAGCTCACGTTTGGAAGGGGGATGCGTGGGCAAGATTGAACAACCCCTAGAGAGTGCTGACCTTCAAAAGTTTTATGAGAACGCATGCGCGCAAGCTCCAGCTGGAGCTAAGGTAATAGCACAGAATGTCCAGGCAGTTGAAACGTTCGACGAACTGTTCTATGCACCAGTTAGCGTAAATAATACGTTTTTAATGAAGGGAATGCTTGATACGGGGTCCATGGCCTGCACCTTCAGTGACGAAGCAGAGAGAAGGATGTTAAGTGAGAATGTGCTTCCTACACCGACACCACTTAAGCAGGAAGTGATTTTAGTAGGATGTGGAGGAAAAGCCACAAGGCCAAAATGTTTGTATGAGGTAGAGTTAAAGATTTATGGAGAAAGTTGTCTTGTACCTGTTCTTGTAGTACCTGGCCAGAGGGACGATTTGATCATTGGAACGAATGTGATCAAGTTCCTCTCACACCGCATGAAAGGTATTAATGACTATTGGAGACTCGTTTCTAATCATACAGTGGAACCAGCCGTCGAATGTGAGCAGTTCTTGGATGTCATGGCCAACACGTGTCGATGGAAGGGTTCCGAGCTGCCAGACAAGGTGGGAACGGTTAAGATACAGCAAAGCGTTACGCTTCTGGCCAAACAAGAACATCTCGTCTGGGGAAAGTTGCCAAAAAATGTCCCTATGTCGCTGGGGAGCACCGTTGTAGTGGAACCAACTTCTTCAAGGTCCTTTTCACGAGACATTATAGTTGGCCGTGTTGTGACGCCATTATGGGGTGATCGCTGGGTTCCCGTAAAAGTAACTAACTTCTCTAATAAGCCAGTCACATTCAAAAGGAATCGCAAACTGGCAGATGTGTTTCCATGCATCTCCGTTGAAGATTTTGAAGTTTTCCAAGGGTTGAGTCATGTTGAAGTAAATTGGAATGAGAGTCCGTGTTCACCAAGTTCCTTGACTGATTTCAAACAAAGGCTGGAAAATGTGGGACTCGCGGATCTTGATATCAGGTCGTGTTCTGTCAGCCATGCGTCTAAGGAAAAGTTAGTGCAATTATTAGAGAGATACAATGTGTTTTCCAAACATGCATTGGACTGTGGAGAAGTCAAAGAATTCTTCCATCGTATTCGACTAATGGATGAACGACCATTCCGACTCCCCTATCGCGGAGTGCCACCCGCACATTATCAAAAGCTGCGACAAGTTTTGTCTCAGATGGAAGAACAGGGCATAATTTGGAAGTCGGTGAGTGAATATGCTTCCCCTTTAGTATTGGTGTGGAAAAAGGATTTTCAGTACCATGGATCTGACATCAGGATTCTATAACATCCCCATGGCTGAAGAGGATAAAAAGTACACTGCATTCACGACCCCTGTAGGGCTGCATGAATACAACAGAATGCCACAAGGACTATGCAACAGCCCAGCGTCCTTCATGCGCATGATGATGAGCATTTTCGGAGATTTAAATTTTACCAGCCTCTTGTGCTATCTTGTCGACTTGCTAGTTTTCGCCCCGAATGAGCAGGAAGCGTTGGAAAGATTGAAAGTCGTGTTCGACCGACTGAGACAGTACAATCTCAAATTGAGCCCTAAGAAATGTCACCTCCTACGGGCATCTGTCAAATTTCTGGGTCACATCATAGATCGTGATGGAGTTTCTGTGGATCCTGACAAAGTTGAGGCCATATCAAAGCTTTCCAAGTTTGATTTCATGGAAGATGATGGATGTACCCCGTTAGTGCGGAGAATTAAATCAGTCCTTGGCCTAATCTTCTATTACCAACATTTCATCCCTGGTTGTTCATCTTTGGCGAAGCCTCTTTTCGCTCTCACAGCTGGGCAAAGAAGGAAAAGAGGAGCTAAGGGAGACGCAAAAGCAGGCACTTACAGAAAACTCAAGCCCACAGATTGGACATCGGAATGTGATGATGCTTTCTCCAGTCTTAAGGAGAGTCTTCTACACAGTGTGGTATTAGCAGCTTGGGAGCTGTATTATCCCAAGTACCTGCAGGTGAGGAAAGAGCTCGCCCAATTGCATTCGCGAGCAAGACTTTAAGCAGCTCTCAGAGGAACTATCCGGTTCATAAACTCAAGTTTTTGGCACTCAAGTGGAGCGTGTGTGAAAAATTCAGCCACTGGTTGAAGGGAAATTAATTTACAGTTTGGACTGACAACAACCCGCTCACTTATGTTTTGACAAAGGCCAAACTTGATGCTTGTGAGCAACGTTTGGGTGTCAAAACTGGCAGCTTACGCCTTTGAATTAAAGCATATAGCAGGGACAAAAAATGTGGTAGCTGACACTTTGAGTAGAGACCCTTTCGTTAGAACAGTGAACAGTAGATGGATGATGGAATGTTATCGTGACTTGCTTGTTGAAGCTAAGGAGGTCAGTGTAGATGGAGTTCAGGATGTTTTTCGTCAGGGAGCTCAGAATTCACAGGCCTTCTATCAGCCTTGTTTTGCTATGCCTTGTGACAGTGCCACAGTCAAAGCTTGTTTAAGCCTACATGATCAGTGGGAAGAGGCATCTCGAGCAAGAGCCATGCAGTTAATTCAGTCATTTCAAGATTCAGTACCAGCTTGTTTCGATGCCCTACCTGCGATAACTGAGGATGAAATTCTGGAAAGTCAAGAGTCTGATCCAGTCATTTCAAGGGTCTTGTCATTTGTCAATTTGAAGCATCAGCCTTCAAGACGTGAGAAGGTCAGAATGAGTTCTAAGGTCTTGACACTTTTCAGACAATGGGACAAGCCGAAAACTCAAAATGGGGTCCTGTATAGAGTCACAAAAGATCCTTGCGGTAAGCAAAAACGGTATCAGCTAGTTCTACCTTCCAGTCTCAAGGGACAGGCTTTGAAGGGTGTACATGATCTTGCGGGTCATCAGGGCCAAGCAAGAACCATTCATCTAACCCGCCAATGGTTCTACTGGCCAGGAATGGGACAAGATGTGTGTGACTACATCAGTCACTGTGAAAGGTGTATCTTGGCTAAGACCCCAGAACCTTCAGCGCGAGCTCCGCTTGAAAGTATAAAGTCTTCTGTGCCAATGGAGTTAGTGTGTCTGGATTTCTGGACTGCAGAGGATGGGAAAAAACGCTCCGTGGATGTGTTAGTCATGACAGATCATTTCACGAAGTTGGCACATGCTTTCCCTTGTGCAAATCAATCAGCGAAGCAAGTGGCAAGGAAGTTGTGGGACCGTGTGTTCTGTGTCTATGGATTCCCAAGTCGTATTCACACAGACCAAGGAGCTAATTTTGAAAGTGTTCTCTTATCAGAGTTGTTAAGACTATCAGGGGTCGCCAAATCTCATACCACTGCCTACCATCCCATGGGAAATGGAGGGACGGAGAGGTTCAATCGGACTTTAGGCAGTATGCACCGTACCTTGCCTCTGAAAGAGAAACACAAGTGGCCTGAACAAATGCAGACTCTGACATTTGCCTACAATGCAACAGTTCATGAGACAACTGGGTTCGCTCCATTTCAACTTATGTTTGGCCGGGTACCAAGACTTCCGGTCGATGTCATGTTCAGACAAGTGCTGCATGACCCTGTGGTTGTCGATCATGGTACTTACCTGAAGTCACTGATGTCATACCTAAATGAAGCAGCAGAGATTGCGCAGAAGCATTCCAGAAAAGAGCAGACCAAACAGGCCAAAGGTTACAACAGGATGGTCAAGGGAATATGTCTGAACATTGGAGACCGTGTGCTAATAGCAAATAAAGGAGAAAGAGGTAAAAGGAAACTGGCTGATAAGTGGAATCCTGTATCGTACACCATATCAGACAGAAACCTTCAGACACACAGTTACAAGCTAGTGGATGAGAAGGGGAATGTGAAAGTGGTGCATAGAAATCTGATACTGGACATAAGTTTCCTGCCTGTTGAATCGCCTGATGGAGAGAGAGGTGTTTTGCCTATCATAGAGGATTCAGAGAGTGAATATAAATGCTTGGAGAGTGAATTCTGTATACAAGATCTCTCAGATTTCTCACAGAAAAACCCAAAAGAAAGAACCAGAAAACGGGTCAATGAGGAGCTTGGAAATTCTGTAGTTCAAGAACCAGTAGATGAGGAAGTCTTGGAAACAGATAATTTCAGTCTGGATGAAAGAGGGTCTAACGATCAGATGCAGACCAAAGAAAATGGTAGCGAAAGTCTTTCTGAGTATCAAGATCTCAGTTCAACATCTCTTGACGTTAACCCTGATTGTGACACAGAAATTGAAGTACCATTTTCAGTTGACATTCAAACTGATAGGCACACTAGCATTAAAGCTGACGATGATATTGACACACAAGTTTCAGTTCCAGCAGACACACAGGGTGTTAGGACAAGGGCAGGTAGAGTTGTTAAGAGAGTGAACAGATTAATTGAATCCATGGTTCAGAAACCCTTTAATGTTCAAGGGTTTGGAAGTAATTTAAAGAAGAAATCTGGGTCATTTCTTTCTTTATTCTAAGGAGTATTTGTTTGTTTTTTTTTTTGTTTTTTTTGAAGTTGTGAGGAGACATCTCAATTCTAGATATGGAATATAAGGATCAGGGTATATTATGGTGTAAAAGGCATCATATTTCTCGTAGAAAATCTTAGGTTTGATCACCCTGGGGTTTTCTTAACCCTTTAATGGGTAACTCACAAGTTGAATTAATTAATGCTTCATTGTGAACCTGTATCAGTTTACTAATTGGAGTTTAGTACGGATTTTAGCGAAATTCAGGAAGGGTGAATGTAACAGGGTTGTAATATTCATAATATGAATAATTCGGTTCACTAAAATCCTTCTGATATTTTGGTGATTATTTTCTTTTTTGTTTATGCAATCTTGTTATTTTGACAAAGAACTGTTTTTGGGACTTTTGTTTTGTCTCGGTGCTGGTAGACGCCATTTTTGGATCTGCGCGCTTCTCTCGCCAGTTCGCTTTATGCACGATGGGGAGAGGAGGTATAAATGATACGGTTTATCATCCTGAAGATGTACTGAACTTTTGATGTTTTACACAGTTCACCCCATGCAAGCTGAGGAAAGAGTGAAACAGACCAATAAAGCTCCTTTGGTTAATCACAAGTGGCAGTTGTCCGACCTCTTTTTCATACACAACGCAGAATGGGTAACAGCGGTTAAAAGGAGACCGGTTACACTGGGGACTTTAACCATGCAATCCTGAGGTTAGTTTTAATTAAATTCTATCATAATGTGAATTTTGCTAAAAGAGAGGAAAACATCTTGGATCAAGTATATACCAAATGCTTACAAAGATTCACCATCTCCAAATATTTCACTGTTTCTTATACCAGCCTACAAACCATTGTTCAGCAGTGGTGACAATGCAGCAGAGCTAAGTCAGATATAAGGACAAGTATGGAATGTGGGAAGCATTTCAGCTTTACAAGACTGCTTTGAATATGCCTCATCAGTTCTGGCAAATATAAACTTTTTCACTGATATAGTGGCAACAAAAAAGACAGTAAAAGCATTCTGCAATCAGAAACCTTGGTTTAACAACGAGGTCAGAACCCTCCTCAAGGCCTGGTTTCCCTTACACCTATAGTTTTGAAGTCAAGTCATTTTTATTTGTGTAGCGTTTTTCACAAAACAAATAGTTTCAAAACAGCTTAACAGAAAATCATGCATTAACAGAAAATTAAAATGTAATATCTATAAAGTCTTTGAGTCATCATTGTGTAATTGTACATTTTGTATAAAAATAAATAATTAAATATTAATCGTAGTTAGAACCTCAGTGAGCAAGCCGAATGCGACTGTGGCAAGGAACACAAAACTACCACTTTGTCTATGTAAAAGAAGAATTGTGAAATCAAACAAAAGTTAAGTAAGGAGTGCCACAGGGATCAGTTTTAGGGCCTCTGCTTTTCTCCTTATTTATGCTTCCTATTCTGAGGTTCTGAGATTACAGGGAATACCATTTTTAATAGCTTAGTTGGTATTGGATCCAGGGCTCCAGACAAAAAAATTTACTTAGGACCTAAACCTAAACTGAAACATTAAGGAGCCAAATGGCTGTTTTTAGTCGCCAAATCACAGAATTGCTCGATCTAGATTGCTGTTCAGACACAAGATAGAACGGGGGCCTGGGTAGCTCAGCAAGTAAAGACACACAGTCGCAAATTCTAATCCAGGGCGTGCTGAGTAAATCCAGTCAGGCTTCCTAAGCAACCAATTGGCTTGCTTGCTAGGGTGAGTAGAGTCAAAATCAGTAGAGAAGAGTATCTTTTGTGGAATAACACTCCTTCAAGAAACGTTTGCATCAATGAAGGGTTGCTTTTACACTGAAGTTCCTGGCTTTATTGAGAATAGATTGTAAGGATTGCTGCAAAATATTTCTATGCCCACATCTAGCAATGTCTTTCATAAAATCAATGGATGGAGGAAGTCATGGTGTGTTTCTCATGTGCCTCAAGTGGACTGTCTCACTGAATGCCTTTGGCCGTCCGAGGAAACTGGGCACTTTTATTGTTTCTTTTTGTGCTGGTTCCGCTTAGCGGCTATTTCGTGAAATAACACTCATTCGGATCAGTTGTGAATGAATCTGCTCATTCTCTGTGCTTATGCCTCCTATTGGCTGGAGTTTGTTTTGCAGAGTATTTTTGCAGGATATTGGAATGATTACGTCATCTGCTGTTGGAACAGCTGGCTCACTGATCATTCGTTTGACTGTCCGAGGAAACTTTTTTTTGTGCTGGTTCCGCTAGTGGATGGAATTTGTTTTGTGGATAAACAGCTTCTAAACAGTTTTGTGAATTAATCTACAAATTCTTGTTCCTATTTTGCCTATTGACATTCATTTGTCTTATAGTTTATTTTCTGTTATGTATTTCTGTCTCACAAAATGTATACAGAAACACCAGACTAGAGCAATCTGATGGCGAAGTTGTCGCAAGGACTCTTGCAAGTTTACATGGACTCTTTTAGTTTAGAGGTCGTGCATGGGGTTAATGCGCATGTTTTTTCTGGGAGAAGTTTGGGGTTTGAGTGTTGCACTAATGTTGGAATGTGTCTTTATAATTTTATTATTGACACACAATCTATTTTTTTCTAATATGTCAAAATGTCAAATATTAATATGAGTGTATTGTCTCTCTCCACATGGAATGTGAATGGGTTGAAGCACCCCATAAATAGACAGAAGGTTATTTCTTTTCTTAAATGTAAGAAATATGATATGGTGTTTCTTAGAGAAAAGCATCTTTCCCTGCAGGAAGCTGAAAAATTTGGGAAGATATGGGGTGGACATGTTTGCTTCAGTGCTGGCTCAAGTAAGAGCAGGGGAGTCATTACACTGATAAGTAAACATCTACAATTAAAATGTCTCAAACTGATTAAAGATAAATTAGGTAGAGTCATTAGTGTTGTAGCTGAAATTCAGGGGCAAAGGTTGATTTTGGCTAATATTTACGCACCTAACGCTGATGATCAGGGTTTTTTTATAGATCTTGAAGGGATGTTGCAAGCCGCTGGCACCACTCATTATATAATATTGGGAGGAGACTTTAATCTTTTGATGGACTGAGTCCTTGATCATAGTGAAGCAGAAGTGTGTAAGCCCCCTAGAGCAACATTGACGCTTCACAGGATGTGTAAAAATCTTGGTCTTAGAGATTTTTGGTGACTTTTGAGCCCAACTGGTAGGGACTATAATTATTTTTTCATCAGTCCATAAGATTTATTCTAGAATAGATTTTTTTTTTCTAAGTCCCTCATTTCATCTGTTGTGGATTGCTCAATGGAAAACATTTTAGTCTCAGATCACGTTCTGGTGAGTTTAGAGGTGTTGCTACAGACAAAGAAAAAGAAATCATATAGTAGGTGCTTTAATGTATCCCTTTTGCAAAATCCTGAATTACATCAAATGTTGGCGACTGAATCAATGTTTATATGGTTTTCTTAGGGGCCAGATCATACAGTAAGCCTCATTCACCAAAAAATTAAAAGCACAAGAACTTGTGGAGTTTGAAGGGAATATTAAAAGTGCAGAGGCAGAGCTGAAGCACCGAATGTCATCTGAAGGCCTCAGTGAATTGACCCAATTGAAATACAGGTATAATACTATTTTGTCGCAGAAGGTGGAGTTTTGGCTGTTCAGGACAAGACAGTCATACTTTGAGTAGGGGGACAAAGCAGGGACACTTTTGGCTAGATATATAAAACAGAGAATCTTTTTCAACCATTCCCTCAGTGAAATCTGCTGGTGGTAATATATTTACCTCAGCCATTAATATTAATAATACTTTTAAAGAATTCTGTCTTGATCTCTATAGTTCCACGTCTTCATCTACTGATGAAGACATTAGAAACATTGTGGAACCATTTGAACTCTCTAAATTGATGACAGAGCAAAAAATGTCTCTTAATACTGAGATAACCTTGGAGGATCTTGACGAGGTAATTAAGTCCTTGCCTATAGGCAAGGCTCTGGCGCTAGATCTTATGCTACAGAACTGGCTCCACATTTGTTAGAAGTTTATACAGAATCATTAAAGAATGGAGAGCATCTGCCAACCATTACACAAGTCTGGATCAGTCTGATTCTTAAAAAAGATCCAAGCAAGTGTAAGAGCTAATGTCGAATTTCCCTGATCCAGCTAGATGTTGAAATATTGTCAAAAATTTTGGCTAACCGATTAATGAAAGTTATGACATCTCTTATACATACAGACCAGGTAGAGTTTGTTTTGGGCCGCAGCTCTTCTGATAACATAAGGTGTCTCATCAGTATTATGTGGTCAGTGGCAAATGATCAGACTCTGGTCACTGCCGTCTCACTTGACACCGAAAAGGCATTTGATATGGTAGAATGGGATTATCTTTTTAAGATTTTCGAATTATATGGGTTCGGGAATACTTTTATTGGATGGATTAAGTTACTTTATAGAAATGCTGTAGCAGTGGTACAGACAAATGGATTATTTCAGATTATTTTAACCTGGATAGGAGCACCCTACAGGGTTGCCTTCTTTCCCCATTATTGTTCTGTCTAGCCCTGGAACCATTAGCAGCAACAATAAGAAGGGAAGATGATTTTCCAGGGGTGGTGGTGGAGGGGTGTGGAACACAGATTTGGCTCTGTCAGCGTAATACCCAGTAACTGCTTTTCATCCGGGCGACTTCCAGTGGCCCAAACAGGGCATTAAGTACTTGGGCATTTTATTCCCAGCAAATTTGTCTGATTTAGTCAGAGTTAATTTTGATCACTTAATAAAAAGTTTTCTAGCGATGTGGGCAGGTGGGCTTCATTACATTTATCTGTAATTGGGAAGGTAAATGCTATTGAAATGAATCGTATTCCAAAATTGATCAACCTGTTACAATCTTTCCTTGTAGATGTCCCCCTCTATTATTTCAAGCAATTTGATAGCATAGCGAAGTCCTTCATTTGAAATGGTAAGCATCCCAGGTTACATTTCAGTTAGTTCCACAGGCCAATTGACAAAGGTGGGCTAGGCCTACTTAATATTTTATTTAATTATTATGAATTCAGTCTCAGACATTTGGCACATTAGTCGCTTCCACCTGAGAGAGCCCCTCCCTGGTTTTGTATTGAAAAGAAAGGGGGGTTCACGGTATATGAGCGTGAAGCGATCGTCTGATGGGGGGGTTCACGTGATATGAGTGCGAACTGTGTTCTGCTTTTGGGTCCTTGAATAACATATAACATGCAAGTAAGGGCAGCCGGTGGACTTTCTGGTGCCCTCATAGGGTAAGATGGTGCCCCCCTAGGGAGTTGGTAGTCTCCTTATAGGGAGCGGCGGTACTGCTTGTTAGCAATAGTTATCTCTAAAAAAGATGTGCAGCCATCATTGCTTTGCATCAAAATGGCCTCACATGCAAGAAAATTGCTGCAAAGAATATTGCACCTGAAATAACCATTTACCGGATCATCAAGAACTTCAAGGAGAGAGGTTCAACTGCAGTGAAGGAGGCTTCAGGAAGTCCCAGAGTGTCCAGTAAGCACCAGGACTGTCTCCTCCTGAGGATTCAGCTACGGAATCGTGTCACCACCAGTGCAGAGCTTTCTCAATACTGGCAGCAGGTTGGTGTGAGTGCATCTGCGCGCACATCTGCGAGGTGAAGACTATTGGACAATGGCCTGGTGTCAAGAAGGGCAGCAAATAAGCCACTTCTCTCCAAGAAAAAAATCAAGGACAGACTAAAATTCTGCAGGTAGTACAAGGATTGGACAGCATTTTTGGGACATCTGGAAAATCGATAGTCTGGAGAAGAAAAGGTGAACACTACCATGAGTCCTGTGTCATGCCAACAGTGAAGCATCCTGAGACCATCCATGTGTGGGGTTGCTCTTCATCCAAGGGAGTGGGCTCTCTCACAATTCTGCCCAAAAACACTACCATGAATAAAGAATGGTATCAAAACGTCCTGCAATAGCAACTTCTCCCAATGATCCAGGAGCAATTTAGTGATGATCCGTGCATTTTCCAGCATGATGGAGCACCATGTCACAAGGCAAGAGTGATAATGAAGTGGCTCGGAGATCATTACACTGAAATTTTGGATCCATGGCCAGGCAAATCCCCGGAACTGAATCCCATAGAGAACCTGTGGTCAAATTGTGATCAACTCTGAACACTAATAAGGCAAGAATGGATCACCATCAGTCAGGATTTGGCCCAGAAGCTGATATCCAGCATTCCAGAGCGAAATGCAGAGGTTATGAAGAACAAGGCCAACACTGTAAATATTGACTCTCTGCATATATTGAATGTTTTTGACAATAAAAGCCTTTAAAACTTATGAAATGCTTATCATTGTTTTCCAATATACCATAGAAAGTATATATTTAGTGTATGCAAAGGGAAAATCGATACCTCCCAGCTGATGAGCAAGGTTTTCTCCTTAATCTATCTGGGTTAAGTAAACTGGTCTACGCTCATCCCCTGGTGCCACATGAATGTGTTGCCACTCCTCAAACAATATATATATATATATATATAAACTATTGACAAAGGCAATGTCTATGTCTATGAAGTGAAAAAAAAATAGTCTTCCACCACTTTTTTTGTTTTTTGTAGGACGTCGTAAGATTTTATCATTTGGTTTGACATATCAACACTGCCCATGTTTTTGTTGTAATCGCTGATGACAGTGGGCTGGAGAGCTACTTCTTTTGTCCAGTGACCATCATTTTTTACAAACCTAGTCATTTCGGTTGAGCCATTCGCATTGTGGAAATTGAAGAGGCATGTAACTGCACGTGTGTCCTTCCACAGAATTACAAGTATATTCCCCTCAATCCTATACCACCTCATATCCCCAAGAGCTGTCTTGTGTTCCCATCTTTTGATGTCTTTAAATTCTGCAGGAAACAGTTTATGATTCACCCTGCATGTCCCACAGGCATTAGTTCCTATTTCTAACAATAACCTTTTAAAACAAAACCATAAGAGCTGGGGATGTGTAAAAGTTGTCAAACCAAAAAAAACAAAAGTTGTCTTTGAATGGCTGCATTAACGATTCAACTACTTTGGTGGCCAAGTCAGTGACACGCCCATCATGACTACCTGTGTAAAAATTAACATCGAGAGTATACCCAGAGTCTGATGTTGTAATTACCCATAATTTAGAACCCCACCCACAGTTGATGGTCTTGGCTGGGGATCAGGTTCCATCTCATCCTCCATTTACTCGTGGTCCTGGTCTTCCTGCAGTTGATCCTGGTTCAGCAGATCTTTCTCCTGTGTGCTCATGCCCTCATGCCACGTCCTCCTCTGCTTTGAACCTATGCTCATCAGCAGCCTCCTCTTGAGGGTGCTGAGCAGGGAGCAATAGTCTCTATCCATCTCTACAACAGAAAATAAGCACACAATTGGTAGCCAGCAGTGTGTTCTTCACAAATACATACACTGAATAGTCTAACCAGAATGTCCAACTGCAAACAGCCTCTCACACTTTCCTTGTGAACAGGAAGCTATACACAATCAAAAATCGGATCTGGTGATGGATGGGTAATGCTATATGCTAAATTATAGAAAGAAATCTACCTTTTTTTATTACATGGGAAAATCAACAAGCTAGAAAACTAACTAGCAGGCAGGTCTGAACTACGTCAAAAAAAAATTCTGACCAGCATCTGCTCTCTGCCTCACATTACTACTGTACACATTACTTAGGATTTTTCACAAGCAATAAAATTGGCCAAAAATGTATTGATATTTAGTTAAAAATGTACATAGTATTGCTAGTTAGTTTTTATTTAGCAAGTTTCACAGAAACTGCCAAAAAACCTTTATATAAAAAGAAGAGGCTTGCCGATGACGGTCATGTTTTTTTCCATAAAAGAACTAGCTAGTGCTACTACAAATAAATGCTTTGTAACTAAAAAGGTTTGACTATTTTCCACAAGCAACAAAATTGGCCAAAAGGTTATTGATATTTAGCTAAACATTTACATAGTATTGCTAACTAATATTTATTTAGCAACTTTCACAGAAATTTGCTTAAAAATAGAGGCTAGCTACCTGCCCGATGAACGCCGACGCTCAAGGATGAAGATGATGATTCGATACATTTATTATTCATGCACAGTAACCCCATAAACAATCGTGTGTGCTTTTAGCTTATATTGTCATGAGTATGCAGTTTTCAGAAATAAAATCAAAAGATACTGAGACAGGAAAAATGGGAAAAATTGTTCCCAAATTTGAACGCTCCGGCTGGTAAAGGTTAAAAGTTGCCTTGAGCATATGGCTGAACCCTAAACTATGTATTAATAAGTCCCCTTTCTGTTGGTCAGATTGGATTGTTAGGGGGGTTAATACACTCGGTAACCTATATGAGATTGGAGTATTGAGATCTTTTGAAAATGTTATTTTATTCAACTTTTTGGGATTCACAGATCTCAATTCTATATGTGCTTACAGCAGCGCCACCTGCTCTGCACTGTTTTTGGGAGTAGCAGTGAGTTGTGAGTTCATTAACGGCTGATTCGCTGAGGAAGTGAATCTTATTCAAACTGCTAACCTGAGCTCCTGAGTTCAAACCCTCAGTACTTTCGGGTGATTCATGAAAAAGACCCAGTTTGCACTGGGTTTTTTGTTGCATGTGGTGCAGTGAGCTCTTCAGAAACAGAATGGGTGAAAAGTGGCGCGAAACACACTGGTTGTGCACGTTCTAAAAATGTATTTAATAACTCACAAGATAATATCTGCCGAAACCACTTATGAATGCACACAACCCGACTGTTCCTCCAGGACCATGGTGCTACATAAAACTACATAGGACAAACACAGAACCACATGAGACTACACAGACTAAATAAAATACCTATATAAAATACCTATATAAAGTGCACGTACAAAAACGTGTGCAAAAGTATGGGACAGTACAATAAATTACTAAAAATGAACAGGACAATAGACACAGTAAGAGACCAGTACACAGTAGTGCAAAAAGATGACAGTTCCTAAAAATGTAACGTAAACATAACATGCTATGAGATAGTGTTCTATGTACATAGCAGTTATTGAGGTAGCAGACAGTTATAAAGTGACAGTAATTAAAGTGCAACTCAGGACATGTGTGTGTGTGTCAAACCAGTCTCTGTTATGAGGTACTGTGACAGACGATTTCCAATTTTATTTCTGATTATTTTAATTTTATCAGTAAAGAAATGTATGAAGTCATTACTATTGTAATGCAATGGAATATCTGGTTCAGTTGAGGCTTAATTCAAAACCAGTTTAGCCACAGTACTGAATAAACACCTAGGATTGTTGTGGTTATTTTCCTTGAGTTTGCTCAAATATGCTGACCTGGCAGCTTTTGTTGCCTGTCTAGCTACAGACACTATCCTTCCATGCACTGCGAAATACCTCTAATTTTGTATTCTTCCACTTGCACTCCATTTTCCGAGCTGCTCTCTTGAGACCAGGAGTGTGATTATTGTGCCATGGTGTGGGTTTTCTTTCTTTAATTTTCTTTAATTGAAGGGGGGTGACACTATCAAGAGTGGTAGAGAAGACTATTAAAATCTTCTGTTATGACATCAAGTTCTTCTAGACTTTACTGAGTATATGAGATATATCTGGAAGATTATTAGTGAAGCTATCTTTAGCAGTTGAAAGCAGAGTTCTACCTGAACGATAGTGTGGTGTAGATTGAGTAACATTAGCTGATCGAAGCATAAAAGAGACAAGGTAATGATCCGAGATTTCTATAGTGTCAACATCAACTCCATATGACTGAATTAAATCTAGCTTATTGTTATGGCGATGAGTTGGTCCTGTTACATTTTGTCTGACTCCAAGAGAGTTGAGAATATCGATAAATGCTAATCCCAATGTGTCATTTTCATTATCTATGTGTATGTTGAAGTCACCAACAATTAAAGCTCTATCCACAATAACTACTAGATCTGGTAGAAAATTTGCAAATTGACCAAGGAAATCAGAATACAGCCCAGGTGACCTATATACTATAGCAATTGTTTTTGTAAGTTCACACACCTCTTTAACATTATCTCTAGTGATCTCTGACTGGTGAAGCAAGACATTGTTAGTGCCAACATGAATAACAATTTGACAATTTTCTGATGTCAGGTGCCCTAGCACTCGAAATGCATTTAACAATAGTGGCAGGAGTCTCTATTTCCACGTTCCATACAATAGAATCTCCTTTGATTGCACTGACTGGAGTGTTTTTGAAGCTGCAGCTACAGACCTGGACGAGCTCACAGATACTGTTACATCATACATCAGTTTCTATGAGGACATTTATTTACCCTAATAGGACATTTTTATCATTCAACAATGTTAAACCATGGTTCACAGGAAAACACAGAAAGCTTCGTCATGCCAAAGAGGATGCTTACAGGGGTCAGGATAAAGTCTTGTACAATCAGGCCTGGAACACACTGAATAAGGAAATTAGAGTGGCTAAAAAAAGTTACTCTGAGAAGCTGGAAAACAAGTTTTCAGTTAACGATCCTGCATCAGTTTGGAGTGGCCTAAAACAACTTACTAATTACAGGACTCCTACCCCCAACCCTGTGGTGGACCAACGACTGGCTGACGACCTGAATGTGTTCTACTGCAGATTCGAAAGGCCCAATCTCCCAACACCCACTCTGACCTTCACCTCACACAAACATTAACACCTCCTGCAACCCCCCCCCCCCCCCTCCTGCTACTCAACCTGCACTCAAGACCTGTGAAGATGATGTGTGCCGTGTCTTTTGGAAGCAAAAGACGAGGAAGGCTTCAGGCCCAGATGGCGTCTCACCAGCGTGCCTTCGATCCCGTGCTAACCAACTGGCCCCCATCTTCACACAGATCTTTAATAGATCACTGGAGGAGTGTGAAGTCCCATGCTGCTTCAAATGCTAAATTATTATCCCTGTCCCTAAAAAAACTAAAATAAAATAACTTAATGACTACAGACCTGTCCACCTGTGTTGGCCCACCTGAAGGACATCACTGGACCCTTTCTAGATCCCCTTCAATTTGCTTATCGTGCAGACAGGTCTGTGGATGATGCAGCCAACATCGGATTGCATCATATCCTGCAACACCTGGACAGCCCGGGGACATACGCAAGGATCCTTTTTGTGGACTTCAGCTCGGCTTTCAACACCATCATCCCAGCTATTCTACGGACTAAGCTAAACCAACTCCCTGTTCCCATGTTTATCTGTCAGTGGATTCCCAGCTTTCTGACAGACAGGCAGCAGCTTGTGAGACAGGGGAAATTCACATCCAGCACCTGTACAATCAGCACTGGTGCCCCCCAGGGATGTATGCTCTCCCCACTACTCTTCTCCCTCTACACCAATGACTGCACCACCAAGGACCCCTCTGTCAAACTCCTGAAGTTTGAAGATGACATCACTGTCATCGGCCTCATCCGAGATGATGATGAGTCTGCATACAGAAAGGAGTTTGAATGGCTGGCTCACTGGTTCAGTCATAACAACCTGGAGCTGAACATGCTCAAAACAGTGGAGATGATTGTGGACTTTAGGAGGAACACCCCAACACTGACTCCCCTCACCATTCTAAACAGTACTGTGGCAGCAGTTGAGTCATTCAGGTTCCTGGGTGCTACCATCTCTCAGGACCTTTCACATTGTGAAAAAGGCCCAGCAGAGGTTGTATTTATTTTGCCAGCTGAGGAAGTTCTACCTGCTACAGGCCATGTAGGAGTCCTGAGCTGTGGAGCACCTATTCCAGTACAGGGTAGATTAAATACCCGCAGTGGACTGGGTCGGTGAGTTCCTCCGCTGAACTGCGGACCCAAAGGGCTAGGGAGGAGTCATCCAGGGATCCGAATGAGTGGGATCTCCTTGGAGAGAAAGAGCACAGATTTACCTCGGCCGAGGGAAAGGGCGCTAGGTGCAAGCGATCCAACCGGTCAGTCCGTCAGTGTGTACCGAGTTCTACCGGCTCGGACCTGAGAAAACAAGGGACGATACTGACTCAACCCTGAGATTGTAGGATATCGTTCTTCAAAGGTATTAAGTGTTGCCCAACCCGCTGCTCTGCATATGTCTGCCAGGGAGGTGCCTCTGGCCAGTGCCCACGAGGATGCAATACTCCTTGTTGAGTGTGCTCGGACCCGCAAGGGGGAGGGGGGCATGGCCTGGGTGTGATAGGCCAATGAAATGGCGTACACCACCCTGTGGGAAAGCCTCTGTTTGGAGACAGCATTCCCTTTCCGCTGTCCAAAAGGCAGACAAAGAGCTGCTCTGAACGTCTAGAGCTCTGCGTGCAGTCCAAGTAGGTATGCAAAGCACATACTGGACACAGCAACGAAGGGGCTGGGTCTGCCTCCTCCCGGGGCAGCACTTGCAGGTTCACTATTGGTCTCTGAAGGGAGTCGTAGGAACCTTGGGCACGTAGACTGGCCGCGGTCTTAGGATCACATGAGTGTCTGCCGGACTGAATTCCAGGCAAGTGTCACTAACAGAGACCGCTTGCAGGTCCCCGACCCACTTGATGGAGGTGAGCGCAATCAGCAGGGCCATTTTTAGAGAGAGGGTCCTGAATCCAACTGATTCTAGCAGCTCAAAGTGGGGTCTCTGAAGGCCTGAGAGGACCACTGAGAGATCCCAGGAGGGGAACAGGCTTGGCCGGGAGGGATTTAACCTTCGGGCACCTCTTAGGAACCTGATAATTAAGTCATGGTTACCCAAAGACTTTCCATCTAACTGCACACCTCTGTGGGTCTTCAGCTCGGGAAGAACACCAATTTGCGAACAAGCACCACTTCAGGGCGTAAAGTTGCCTGGTAGAGGGGGCTCTGGCTTGGTTGATCGTGTCTAGGACAGCAGGTGGTAGATCAGTTAGATCTTCGCCGTCCTGTCCAGGGGCCAGACGTGGAGGTTCCAGAGGTCTGGGTGCGGATACCAGAGCGTGCCCCATCCCTGAGAAAGAATTTGCCAGGGAGGGGCTGACGCGAGGAGTATGAGGTCCGAGAACCAAGTCCGGGTGGGTCAGTAGGGAGCCACTAGGGTGACTTATTCCTCGTCCTCCCTGACCTTGCACAGCACCTGTGCATGAAGGCCTCCATATTGGCATACCAGAGCGGGCAATGGGAGGTCTCTCGGGAGCTGAACAGGTCTTCCTGAGCCTTGCCGTACCGTTCCCAAATCAGCTGAACCAGCCTCCACTCTCCACTGGGCAAGCGTTGTCGTGACAGTGCGTCCGCTACCACATTGAGGTTTCCCGGGATGTGAGTGGCGCGCAGTGACTTGAGTGGCTCCAAAGGAGGAGACGACGGGCGAGTTGTGACATGTGGTGGTAGCGTACGCCGCCCTGGCAATTTATGTACACTACCGAGGTGGTGCTGTCTGACCTGATCAAAACATGTTTGTCCCAAACTAACAGGAGAATCCTCCACAGGGCAAAGAATACAGTCAACAACTCTAGGCAATTGATGTGCCAGCGCAATGGGGCCCCTTTCCAGCGGCCCGCAGCTGCGTGCCCGTTGCACACGGTGCCCCAACCCAATTTGGACACGTTGGTCGTGACCAGGACGCGTCGGGACACCTGCTGCAAGGGGACTCCTGCCCACAGAAAGCAGAGGTCTGTCCAGGGTCTGAATGTTTGGCAGCAGGCGGGATTGAATATCACACAGTGCGTGCCGCGGTGCCATGCTCGTCTCGGGACTCGAGTCTGGAGCCAGTGCTGAAGCAGTCTCATATGCATCAATCCCAGCAGTGTGACCGCTGCGGAGGATGCCATATGCCCCAGCAGCCTCTGGAAAAGTTTTAAACCGCTGTGCCCGGCCTGAAGGTGGCGAGGCATTCCTGCACTGACTGCGTGCGCTCGTTGGTGAGGCATGCTGACATTGACACTGAGTCTAACTCCATGCCGAGAAAGGAGATGCTCTGAACCGGGGTGAGTTTGCTCTTTTCCCAGTTGACCTGAAGCCCCAAACGGCCGAGGTGCCTGAGCACCTGGTCCCTATGAGTGCATAGTAACTCTCGGGAGTGGGCTAGGATGAGCCAGTCATCGAGGTAGTTGAGTATGCGGATGCCGGCTTCTCAGAGCGGGGCAAGGGCTGGCTCTGCGACTTTCGTAGTAGACGCGAGGGGACAGGGACATGCCGAAGGGGAGGAATTTGTACTGATACGCCTGGCCATCGAGCGCGAACCCTAGGAAGGTTCAGTGTCAATGCAGGATTGAGACGTGTAAGTACGCGTCCTTCAGGTCTACTGCTGCAAAACAATCTAGATGCCAGACGCAAGTTAAGCCCGGTTGAAAACTCGCAAGTTCAAGATCGGTCGTAAGCCACCGCCTTTCTTGGGTACGATGAAGTAAGGGCTGTAGAGACCTTTCTTCATCTCGGTTGGAAGGACAGGCTCTATCACGTCTTTGAGTAAGACGGTCGCGATTTCTGCGCGCAGGGATTTGGCATGTTCGCCGTATACTGCGGTAAAGCGGACGCCCCTGAAGGAGGGGGGGATGGCAAACTGAATTGCGTAACCGAGTCGAATGGTCCTGGCCAGCCAGCATGATGGCTTGGGAAGTGAAAGCCACACGTCCAAACTCCGTACTAGGGGCACTAAGGGGACGATTATTTTTTATGTACCCGGCAGGGCTTCGCAGCGGGATGGAGCAGGTAATACGGCGACGGGAGGTGAGGGTGCATCCCGAGGCTCTGGTGCTGAGAAAAGACTTGAAGCACTTACCTTGCTCCGCACACCCGGTAGGGGGCGGGATGGTGACTGAGGAGGAGGTCCGGTGGAGGCGTCCTCTAGACTCATCAGAACTGGCCGGCCGGCCGGCACACCTCTGTGTGTCTTCAGCTCAGGAAGAATGAGCCAGGTGACCCAGAGACAAAGAAAATAGCTCTTTTACTGAAAATGTGGGTAAGGCAAATTAAATGAATTCAACAAAGGATTCTCCTCCCGGCTCTCCACTGGGGGACGGAGTGGTCTGCTTACCAGCTCCGGAGCTAACATCTTGATCCCTGGGTTGATCGTCTCAGGAGTGCCTAGGAACCTTCCGGGTCCTTGAGGGGGTCTGTGAGAAGGGGGGCGTGCGCTTCCTGCGGGATGCTCGACGCGCGGGCTGAGAGCTGGGCCCGGGTTGAGGCGGAGCAGGGTGTTTCTTAGCCACAGGAGGACGCCCTCTGCGAGCAGACAGGGCGTGGCCCACGGTGGCAGGTTTGCGGCGGGGCAGGATATATGAAATGGCCTCCATCTGCTTCTTCACCACGGAGAACTGCTGGGCAAAATCCTCATCGTGTCGACAAAGAGGCCGAACTGGGAGACAGTGTCTTGTCCGTCTCACACATCACGAACAAGTTCAGCCACAGATGATGTTCCTGAACCATAAGTGTGGCCATCGCCTGCCAGAGTGACTGCGCGGTGGCCTTTGTGGCCCTGAGGGCGAGGTTGGTCGCTGAGCGCAGTTCCTGCAGCACGTCGGGATCAGGACTACCCTCGTGCAGATCTTTAAGTGCCTTGGCCTGGTGGACTTGCAGGAGGGCCATGGCATACAGGGCGGAAGCGGCCTGTCCAGTGGCGCTGTAGGCTTTGGTGGTCAGTGAGGATGTTGTCCTACAGGCCTTGGAGGGGAGCACAGGGCAACCCCGCTGCGTACCTGTGGGCCACTCTGCCGTTGAGGGTTGTGAGAGCGGATGAGCACGTGGCGTTGTGACGAATGGAGAGTGGTGCCCTCCATGAAGTCATCAGCTCATCATGCATCTCCGTGAAAAACGGGACCGGGGGGGCACGGCTGTGAGCGGTGCACAGGCCCCAGGAACCAGTCATCCAGCCGCGACGGTTGTGGGGAGGACGGAGGGTTCCCGTCCAGCCCTACGCCGGCAGCAGCCCAGGCAAGCATGTCAGACATCTGCGCGTCAGCCTCAGCCTGGGCATGCTGACCCGAAGGCGGTGAGCTCATCCACCTCATTCAACGCGTGCTGGCCCGAATCTCTCTGATGCAGCAGTGAGCTCATCCACCTCGAGCTTTACAGGATAGGCAGGCTGGCTGTGAGGCGAGCTGCTGTTGCCTCAAGCACGGACGGGGGGCGGGTGGTCCAAGGGGGTATACCTGGCGGAAGCACACCCACAGCCGTCCCCGGATCACCTCCATCCTTCGGTTGAAGGAAAGCCGCGACCGAAAGGTTGCCATGGTTATGTTCTCGCAATGAGAACATGAACCATCCACAAACGCTGCCTCAGTGTGATCGCAGCCCAGACACACGAGACAACGCCTGTGGCCGTCTGAAGCGGAGAGCACTCTACACTGCTGTGCAGAGAAGGAGAAAGTGCGCCGTAGATCCAACAGCAGAATCAGAGGTAAGAGGAAGAGGTGTGTGACTCGCAGCTCGCTGCATACACGACAATCGGCTCCGAAGAAAATTTCTGAATGAACTAGACGTATTTCCCCACCTTTATACCCGTATGTCCGGGGGCGGGGTATGCAAATACTGTCTGCCAACTTCTAATTGGCCTTTTTTCATAGATCAGAGGCATATTTGGCGCTCAAGAGAGACCCCTAGTGTTGATTCTTCAACACAATGTCGAAGTTAGCGACAGACGGGGAACTATAGTTTGCTAATATTAAATCTGTGGAGTGGTTAAAAAACCTAAGTGTATGTAAACTTCTGACTTCAACTGTACCGGCTTCTCTTTCTCACTGACCTTTATTAAATGTAAGTCACTCACTGCTAACGGAAGAAGCTATATTGAACATGTGGCATGTAATGCAGGAAGCAATAACATGACCGGATGGAGGGATTGAGATCGATGTGTGTTTGTTGTTATGGTTGTTCTTGATAAGCGGTGCTTTGAGATCGATGCAATAATCCGTATAACACAGAGAAGTAAATGGGTATGCACGGTAAGTGCGCGCGGTTTAATCATGATAAAAAATAGAAATGCAGTTAAATCGAGGAATGTGGAAAAAACCCAGATGCGCACTGATAAACGGCAGAGATTAAGATTAAAAGCTAAAAACAGATAGGTATGCAATGCTAAAAAAAAACTAGCAGGCTACAAACACAGACCCGAGATAGCAGGAAAGTGCTTTAATAGGCTTATACTGGCATGCATCAAATCAGTCATCCCACTGACCTTGACCATCATCAGTTTGCTTATCGAGCCAATAGGTCTACAGAAGACGTGTGTCAACTGCTATGCACACAGCTCTGACTCACCTGGAACATCAGAATACATATGTAAGGATATTCTTTATAGATTTTAGCTCCACCTTCAACACCATAATACCCAATAAACTGGTTGGAAACCTCAGCAATCTTGGCTTGGGCTCATCACTCTGTGCTTGGATAATGGACTTGATGGACCCCAGAATGTTAAGATTGGAGATCAAATTTTCTCCACCTTAACTCTGAATACAGGAGTCCCACAAGGCTGCATCCTAAGTCCAGCCCTTTACTCCCTCTTCATATATCACAAATCATCTAACCCCATAATCAGATTTGCAGGCGACACCACCCTGGTGGGGTTAATAACAGACAATGATGACGCTGCCTATAGGGAGGAGGTGTGTCGACTGGCTGAGTGGTGTCTGGACAACAACTTGCCCTCAATATCTCAAAAACCAGAGAGATCATTGTGGAGTTTAGTAAGACTAAGAAAGCAGAACACTCTATCCTCTACATACATGGAGAGGAGGTGGTAAGGGCATAGAATATCAAGTTCCTGGGAGTTTACAGTATATGCGATCTCATCCCATTTGGTGAAGAAAGCGCCACAGAGACTGTTCATTTATGGAAACTGAAAAAAACACAACTACCTCAACAACTAGTCATCAACTTTTACCGCTGTACTGTACTATGGAAAATATACTCTCCTACTGTGCCACAGTGTGGTATGCCAGCTGCACGGCTGCTGACTGGAGAGATCTCCAGCGTGTGGTGAATGTGGCGCAGCAGGTGATCGGATCTGAGCTCCCTAACCTGGGCGAGGTCTGTGTTAACAGGCTGCAGATAAAAGCTAGAAGCATTGTCAGGGACCCAACTCACCCTGGACACTACCTGTTTGAGCTTCTACCATTTGGAAGACATTATAGGACACTACACACATGAACAAACATTTTGAGGAATATTTTTTTTGTAAGAGCTATAGCCTCCCTCAACTCAATTACATAAAGAAAATGTACATGTATACATGAGTGAATGTATGTATGTGAGGGTATGTCTATATAATGGATGTATGTGTGTGTACAGTATATGTGCTGTATATGTATGTACATGTATATATGTGTACATAGGTGTGTGTGTGTGTATATATATATATATATATATATATATATATATATATATATATATATATATATAGAGTGTATTTATTGTACTTAAATTTATTTATACTGCTTGAATGGCACATTTTCTATGTATATTTTGTATTTTGTTTTGAGCAACACAAAATTTTGTTGTACATGTTACAATGACAATAAAGGAATCTAATCTAATTATGTCACAAATGCTGTCAATTGAGCTTCACTTGTATTGAACCTGGAATATTGCTTTAATGTCGGGCTGTCTGATGTACTGTAGAAAATCTTCTCTTGTGCTGTTTATTGTTTGACCTTGGCCTTCAGCTTCAAATCTTTGACTTCCAGAGACATCTGAGGATCTGAAATTCCCATTGAGGGTTGATTTTAAATGACATTCATGTTTGATTCTTCACAGTAATGGTACCAAAGCGATTAATGTCACAAGCGATGATTGTTCAATTTTTGTTCCCCTAATTTTATTGCATTCCAAATCGGTCACTTGAAAAATTAATTAACTGTCTCTTATCAGTGTTTTTTCCAGAATATAGAAATATTGGAATTATGCATAGCTTGAATCAGTTTTGAGTCTAGTTCTTTATAAGGTTAATTAATGCAGTTATTGTCAGGAATTATCAGAGTAGGATGCAAGTGCAGTAGGGCAGTTTTAATGAAGATTAGGCAACAGTACAATTCAGACATTAGGCTAAATCCAATAGAGAGTACAGACAGAAGTTCAGGCGATCGTCGAACAGAGGTAAACAGGCTTGAGACAATCTCGTAGTCAATAAACAGGCAAAGGATAATGTTAGAGAATCAGGCAGAATATAGTAAGTTTGGTAATGTCAAACACAAGGGAAATGAGCGTATACTTTGCAGTGACTGAATGTGACAGTCTCTTAAAAAGGGTGTGGTGATAGCTGTGGGGATGATGTGCAGGTGAGGCTGATCAGAAATCAGGTGGCCATGTTTTGATGCTGCTGTGACTGCATCCCCTGGGAGCACCATTTCTCCTATGTTTCCCCCGAGGGCGAGGACCAGGGCATTCAGGGTGTCTGTCATGTAATTCTCAGTGGAGGTTGGGTTCATGAATGTCTTATGATGGTATACAAGACTGTTCCTCTGGTCCATATGCCTCCCAATCGACCAGATATTCAAGTCGGCTGCCTTGACTAAATATGCAGGTTGGCCTTCAATGTGTAGGGGGGTGGCAGGTGGGATGTCTGTCACTAGTGGACCAGGGATGACCAGTTTCAACCAGAACACATGTAAGGATGGTGCAAGGCAGAAATGTCGATTTAGGTCGAGTCTGTAGGTTACATCGTTGATTTGTTTCAGGCTTTGTATCTGGGACAGAGTTTCTTACAGTCAAAGGTCATAGGAGACCCACACTCGGTCTCCTGGCTGATATTGAGGGGTCTAACTACGGTGCTGGTCAACAAAAGATTTATTTACGTGGGCGACTTGTTCTAGGCATTGATGAGTTGTCTCCCATACCTGTTCACTACGTTGAAACCAATGATCCACCGCAGGAGAGTCAGATGGGTCATTGTTCCAGGGCAGTAGGGAGGATTGGTATCCTAGGATGCATTGGAAAGGGGTGAGCTGTTTGGCTTAGTGGCAAATGAAATTTTGGGCATACTCCGCCCATAGTAAGAAATTTGCCGAATCTCCTTGACTCGTGGAGCAAAAGGAATAGAGAAATTGTCCATTCTGTTGGTTAGCACGTTCTACCTGGTCATTAGCTAGAGGATGATATCCCAACTTGAGATTTATGGTGACCCCCATCCTCTCCATGAAGCTAGTCCAGACATGAGAGGTGAACAGTGGACCTCGATCGCTGACTATGTGTTCAGGTATTCCGAAGTAGCAGAAAACGTGCTCGAATAGGAGCTCTGCTGTCTCGAAGCAGATGGCAGGTTAGGGAGTGGAATAAGGCGAAGGGACTTTGAAAAATTGTCTATGACATCTAGGATTGTGGTTTTTCCCTGAGATTCAGGTAAGTCTGTCAGAAAGTCAATGGATATATGAGACCAAGAATGTTGAGGTGCAGACAATGGTTGGAATTTACCTACAGACAGGATTCTGGGCACAAGTGGAGCAGGAAGAAAAACTTGGATGTCAGCTACCATATTAGGCCACCATACTTTCCTTGCAGTAGATGGTAAGTTCGCTGCACTCCTGGGTGGCTAGTGGCAATTAAGATATGTGCCTAAGTGATAACCTTTGGGATTTGAAACTCTGAACTTTCTATGGTCGTGGTTCAAATAGTGAACTTGGGTAGTTGAAGGCAATGGACATGACAATATGAAGACTAATGGGTGAGTTGTCAATCTGACCAAGAGAGCTGCGGATTATGAAGTTCCAACCCAAAATAACAGGATGGTTCGGAGAGGCGGTGACTAATAAGGCGATGTGTTCATTTTGAAGAGTGCTGACCTGAAGCATGAGGGGCTTAATGCGAAGAGTTATGACGCCATCTCCAATAGGTCCTCCATCAATGGTCTGAATACTTCTGGGTTGTAACAATGGCTCCGTAGGTATGTTTAATTTCTGACTCATGATTGATGAAGAGTCGATCATTGCTGTTGACACAGAAGACCCTTCAGAGTATCGTAGAGTAACAGGTAACGTAAAATTTCTGTCGACAGTAACAAGGAAAAGACTCACCGGCTTTAAGCGGGCATTGGGAATGTTGTCCATGGTTTTGCCAGAGGAAGCGCGAAGAGCACACTTATCAATGAGATGATGTGGTTTACCGTAGTAAAAACAGTGTTCCCTGCATCGTGTTTCTCTTTCAGCTTCATTTAGTCTTTCATGTCCGATTTGCATGGGTTCCATGGTTTCGTTAGGAGATTGCAGTGTCTTCTTGACAATAGGCAAAGGACGATTTAACAGCAGAAGATCAAGACCAATGGATGGACCAATGAGTAATTCAAGGGAAAGTTGTTGATCTCTGCATGCTAGCTCGGTTAAGATCTCTGGGTTTAAACCTCAACGAAATATGGACTTTAGCGCGGTGTCATTAAAACCACTTCCAGCGGCGATTGTTCTGAAATTAAAGGCATAATCAGACACACGGCGATTACTTTGCCATCAGGTGAATGATCAAACACACATCTAAATAGTTCAGTGAAGTGCTGATACGGGGAAACAGATTCTCCTCCTCTTTCCCATATGACAGATGCCCACAATAAGGCATTTCCAGTGAGTAGGTTCATAAAACATGCAATATTGTTAGGCTCAGACATTCCTTCTTGTCTGGAGAAATACAATGAGCATTGTTTTAAAAGCCGTAACCTGAGAATTTGTCGGGCCCATGGTCCGTGTGGGTGGAGGTAATGCAGAGATAGCTTGTGTGATGAGATCAACCTCGGCATTGAGATCAGTGAGGTATTGCTGTTGTTGTTCCATTAACTGTCCATGATGTGTGAAAGCTTGTTTCCACTCCATGTTGCCTGCTGCATCCATGAGAATCGGCAAAGAATTCTGTAAGGAATTATCAACAGGAGAGTAGGATGCAGTTTTAATGAAGATTAGGCAACAGTACAATTCAGGCGTCAGACAGAATCCAATAAAGAGTACTGGCAGAAGGTCAGGTGATCGTCGAACAGAAGTAAACAGGCTTGAGACAATCTCATAGTCAATAAACAGGTGATTGATATGAGAATCAGGCAGAATAAAGTAAGTTTGGTAACGTCAGACACAAGGGAAATTAGCTTATACTTTGCAGTGACCGAACGTGACAGACTCTCTTATAAAGGTTGCATTGATAGCTGTGGTGATGATGTGCAGGTGAGGCTGATCAGAACTCAGGTGATTGGGATCGAGGTGGTGCATGGGAATTTGAGTCTGGGGTGTTTGGATGCTGCTGTGACTGCTGGGAAACTGAGTTCATGACAGTCTCGAAAGTAACTTTCTTCATGTTAATATTGGTGCTGTCAATCATTTAACATTTTTAATTGAATTAATTGCATGATGTGCGGATTAATCAAATTAATTGTATATATTAATATTTGCAGAGAAAGACCCCAAATTAAAATAAATAAATAAATAAATACTGATTAAATAAATATATATAATTATTTAAAATATAATATGGAATAAATATGATTATTCAGATAATTAAACTGCATTACATACTTGTGGTAAATGAGTAAAGCATTGAAAAGACAAATCAAAAAGTGACTTTAGAAGGCAATATATTGCCTAGTCCAAAGAAATCCATTTTGCAATTTAATTCTTCAATCTGTCTGAGATAAATGTATTATAATGGTTTTTCTAAGTACACATGCATCAGACAGATGCTTCTGGAGTGTCTTAGTTTGGTTGTGTCACATCATAAACGCAGTAGGGTTTTATTCTAAAGTTTGACACTTCAGAAAAAGTTGAGAAAAACTGATGTCGAGAACCTTGCATTCAAAGTTGTGCTCTGTCCAGCTGTGTTTGAACACAAGAATGCACTTTCATGGTTAGTTGTGCATGGATCAGGGAGAGTAGCATGAGTCTCCACATGCTGTGAGTCTCTACGGTGTCATGCACAGCGAGCTGATAAGATGCACGGACTGACTGTCTCCTCCACCACCCAGATTGAGGTAAATGTGCCACCATGAGGACCTACTAAGTAGTGGGAATTGGGCATTCCAAATTGGGAGAAACAGGGATTAAAAAAAAATAAATAAATATATATATATATATATATATATATATATATATATATATATATATATAGTTATTTTAGCCAAGAGGTTTGCGATCCAAGGAGTGTTCCTTGTCACAGACAGTTACACCTGCTTATTATTTCCATGGTACACTCAATCCAGAGGAGAACAACAACCATTTAAGTGTTACTTGGTGTAAAAATTTATTTCAGGCTCAACTTGTGCCATTGTTGGCTGTCATAACAACTCTACTCACTCAGGTGAGGCACCATCTATAAAAATGGTCATCTGTACTATGTGAAGAAACGGCATGTTTTTTTGGCTATTTTTACAAACGTAATACCTTAAACATAACATTACCCACAAAGAATTTACACTGATGTGAGTTAAAACACTGGAGACCGGAAATTGAAAACAGCTGAATCGTGGAATACTTCCGCGTTCAGGAAGAAGTTGGATACAAATGATTATTTAATTAAAGGAATATTCTGGGTTCAATATAAGTGAAGCTTAATCGATAGCATTTGTTGCATTGTATTGATTACAACAAAAAAATATTTCGACTTGTCCCTCCTTTACTTTAAGGCTAAGTTTGGAATGGCATTTTACCCATACTACTCCAACTGCTTCTGGCATACCTATCTTCAGTAGAAATAGTAAGAGCAGTCTGGTAGCATGCCATTTCAAACTCAACCTTAAAAAAGCATAAAGTGAGGCATTTACAAGGGAAGTGAATTGGCCCAATTTTTGGAGGGTTTAATGGCAGAAATGTGATGCTTAATTTTAGAAAAGGACTTACATAATTTTTTTCTATTAAAACTCATGTATTATTTGAGTTGTTTAAAGTTGCTTACTGTATGGTGTTATGTCATCATAGCAACAAAATTATAAAATTATAGCTATAACTTCACTTTTACTAAAAGTTTAGTAAGTGATTTTTTCACACTATTATCATATTAACACATATTACATCTTCTAGTGTCTCACTGTAGATGTTTGCTTTATAAAGGAGTCATGACATGAGGAATCATTTTCCTTAGTCTTTAAACATATCAGAGGTCATTGTGCTATAAAAACTTACTGTAAGTTTCAGAACTCAAAACTTCCCCCTTCACTGCAAAAAGAGCATTTGTTGAAACCAAGCTGCCAAAACGACTCTTTCTCTGCTTCCTCCACATTTTGATGTCATATTGTGGTAGACTTTTGAATCTGAACACCTCCAACAACACGTCAAAACCTACTTTATTTTATTACTAATGTAGCCCCGCCCTGTAGCAGTGATCAGTGAGATAACTGACAGAGGGTCAAAATTAGGGTTTTACAAATTTATGACTTTACAAATATAATACAAGTGAATCTCAAGTAATATATTGAAATAAAAAAAAAGCATGTCATGACCACTTTAAAGAAAAGGACATATAAAAAAAAAAGAGTCAAAATACAGTTTTATAGTAATATACCTGAACCTTGAATATTCGTTTAATATTATATTTAAATATCTAATTATTTATTGTCGGAACTGCACATATTTTCTAAATGACTTTATCAATTTTTATCAAGGAACATTATCAATATTTTAATTATATTTTAACTTTTTGTTTAAATTAACTTATAACTGTAATGAAGAGGTCAGACGAGGGAGTAAGGATCCAAATGCAGTTTAATTGGGTAAAGCAAACTCAAAGGCAGGAACAAATGAAACCTCCACGAGGGGAAAAATAAGGGAAAGAAAACAAGAAAACAACACAGGGGTTTAACAAGGTGGGCTTAGGCAGGATACGGGACGGAGCATCAAACGGTGAACATCAAACATCAACAACGACCGACAAAGGACAAGGTGAACATCAGGACCTAAAATACAAAACAAGGGAAAACATAAACCAATAGACAAACAGAACTCAAAACAAGATAACAAGGTAATGAACTAAAACCAATGACAAGATTAGAACTGATAGTAAAGTAATTAAACAATAAACCAATGAAAACCAGACACGGACAAAGGAGGGAAAACATGACAAAACTTCAAAATAAGAGTGCATAAAACAAAGCAATACGGAACATAAAAGGTGCCAAAACTCAAAGAGTGCATAAACAAAGAACAGTGTGGAACATAAAAAGTGCCAAAAACTAAAAGTAAAAAGGTAAACAAACCAAAGACAGTGTGGATCGTTACAGAGCCCCCCCTTTAAGGAGCGGATCCCAGACGCTCCTAAACAAAGGAGGGGCAAAACGACAACGAAAACAAACAGGCAGATCTAGGGAACACGAGGGGGACAGAGGGACAAGACGTGGACAGGAAGACAGTGACAGAACAGATGGGTGGTCAGGAGAACAAGGAGGCCGGGTAGGTGCCCAGGGGACAACTTGAAGGAGGGGACCGGGTCGGGGGGCATCCATCGGGCAGGGACTGGGTCAGGAGGCCGGGGAGGTGGCCGTAGGGCAGGGATCGGGTCAGGTGGCCAGGGAGGCAGCCCCATGGCAGGGACTGGGTCTGGAGGCCGGGGAAGTGGCCGTAGGGCAGGGATCGGGTCAGGTGGCCAGGGAGGCAGCCCTAGGGCAGGGACTGGGTCAGGAGGCCAGGGAAGGGACCGTAGGGTAGGGATCAGGTCAGGGGGTCTAGGGGATGGCCACAAGGCTAGGGCAGGGTCAGGAGGCTTTGGAGACGGCCTCAGGACTGGGACAGGGTCAGGAGGAGGCCACGGGATAGGGTCAGGAGACCATGAGACAGGATCAGAAGGCCTGGGAGGGGGCCACAAGACAGGGTCAGAAGGCCAGGGAGGAGGCCACAAGGTAGGGTCAGAAGGCCAGGGAGGAGGCCACAAGGTAGGGTCAGAAGGCCAGGGAGGAGGCCACAAGGCAGGGTCAGAAGGCCCGAGAGGAGGCCACAAGGCAGGGTCAGAAGGCCCGAGAGGAGGCCACAAGGCAGGGTCAGAAGGCCCGAGAGGAGGCCACAAGGCAGGGTCAGAAGGCCCGAGAGGAGGCCACAAGGCAGGGTCAGAAGGCCCGAGTGGAGGCCACAAGGCAGGGTCAGAAGGCCCGAGTGGAGGCCACAAGGCAGGGTCAGAAGGCCTGAGAGGAGGCCACAAGGCAGGGTCAGAAGGCCTGAGAGGAGGCCACAAGGCAGGGTCAGAAGGCCAGGGAGGTGGCCACAGGACAAGGTCAGAAGGCCAGAGAGGAGGCCACAAGGCAGGGTCAGAAGGCCTAGGAGGCCACAGGGCAGGGTCAGAAGGCCTGGGAGGAGGCCACAGGACAAGGCCAGAAGGCCTGGGAGGAGTTGAGGAGGCCCCCAGGGACGGTGCCATAGTAGGCAGTGACCAAGGAGGCTTGGAAAGTCCTGGGGTTTTAGTAGGCGAAGGCAGAGCCGTGGGAGGTGGAGCAGACAGAGCCATGGAAGGCGGAGCAGACAGAGCCGTGGAAGGCGGAGCAGCTGCAGGCAGAGCCGAGGCAGTCCTCTGAGGCGGAGACCTGGGGGACTCTGGCAGCAGAGGCGCGGAGGGCTCGGGAGACAGGGGTGCGGAAGGCTCGGGTGGCTGAGGCGTGGGAGGCCCTGACCTTGGTCTCAAAGGCTCGAGAGGCAGTGCGCTGGGTGACTCGAGAGGCGGAGCTCTGGGAGGCTCGAGAGGCGGAGCTGTGGAAAGCTCTGGAGGCGGAGCTGTGGAAAGCTCTGGAGGCGGAGCTGTGGAAAGCTCTGGAGGCGGAGCTGTGGAAAGCTCTGGAGGCGGAGCTGTGGAAAGCTCTGGAGGCGGAGCTGTGGAAAGCTCTGGAGGCGGAGCTGTGGAAAGCTCTGGAGGCGGAGCTGTGGAAAGCTCTGGAGGCGGAGCTGTGGAAAGCTCTGGAGGCGGAGCTGTGGAAAGCTCTGGAGGCGGAGCTGTGGAAAGCTCTGGAGGCGGAGCTGTGGAAAGCTCTGGAGGCGGAGCTGTGGAAAGCTCTGGAGGCGGAGGAGTGGAAGGTGGAGCCGTGGCAGGCTCTGGTGACTGAGGCGTGGCAGGCTCTGGTGACTGAGGCGTGGCAGGCTCTGGTGACTGAGGCGTGGCAGGCTCTGGTGACTGAGGCGTGGCAGGCTCTGGTGACTGAGGCGTGGCAGGCTCTGGTGACTGAGGCGTGGCAGGCTCTGGTGACTGAGGCGTGGCAGGCTCTGGTGACTGTGATCTCGAAGGCTCGAGAGGCGGAGCCGTGGGAGGCTCAAGGGGCGGAGCCGTGGGAGGTTCAGGAAGTGTTGGCTCTTGGACGGTCGAGGCTACAGGCGCTGGCTCTGGCTCTTGGACGGTCGAGGCTACAGGCGCGGGCTCTGGCTCTTGGACGGTCGAGGCTACAGGCGCGGGCTCTGGCTCTTGGACGGTCGAGGCTACAGGCGCGGGCTCTGGCTCTTGGACGGTCGAGGCTACAGGCGCGGGCTCTGGCTCTTGGACGGTCGAGGCTGGCAACGCCGGCTCTGGGACGGACGAGGCTGGCAACGCCGGCTCTGGGACGGACGAGGCTTCCAGCTCGTTGGCCGTGGCAGGCGTGGGCGTTGGCTCGTTGGCCGTGGCAGGCGTGGGCGTTGGCTCGTTGGCCGTGGCAGGCGTGGGCGTTGGCTCGTTGGCCGTGGCAGGCGTGGGCGTTGGCTCGTTGGCCGTGGCAGGCGTGGGCGTTGGCTCGTTGGCCGTGGCAGGCGTGGGCGTTGGCTCGTTGGCCGTGGCAGGCGTGGGCGTTGGCTCGTTGGCCGTGGCAGGCGTGGGCGTTGGCTCGTTGGCCGTGGCAGGCAGAGACTGGGGAGCTGAAGCCTTCCCTCTTCTCCTCCTCCTCCTGGCGGACGGGGTTGTCAACGTTGGCCCAGGGACAGACAAGGCTGGGGGCACGTTGGCCGTAGCAGGCGTGGAGGAACGAGTCATGGAAGGCTGGGAGGTGACCTCTGTGTGGGGAGAGATAGCGGCCTCCTCTGCAATGCCCACAGTCAGAGGAGAGCCACAGATCCTCAGGGTCGCTTCAAGGTACGCCATGAGCGTCCAGCCTGGGGTCGCTGGTGGGAGAAGCTCCTTCAGAGAGGGGTCTAGATTCGCCCGGAAGAAACCGACCAAAAGAAACTCCGAGAAGTCAGACAGGTTGGCCAGCTCGAGAAACTCACGGACGTGGACCTCAATTGGGCGATCCTCCTGTCTGAGGCCGAGAAGCAGAAGATTGGCCTGTTGAGCGGTGCAGGCTGCTGGATCCATTAGTTTGGGTCGGTCGTTCTGTAATGAAGAGGTCAGACGAGGGAGTAAGGATCCAAATGCAGTTTAATTGGGTAAAGCAAACTCAAAGGCAGGAACAAATGAAACCTCCACGAGGGGAAAAATAAGGGAAAGAAAACAAGAAAACAACACAGGGGTTTAACAAGGTGGGCTTAGGCAGGATACGGGACGGAGCATCAAACGGTGAACATCAAACATCAACAACGACCGACAAAGGACAAGGTGAACATCAGGACCTAAAATACAAAACAAGGGAAAACATAAACCAATAGACAAACAGAACTCAAAACAAGATAACAAGGTAATGAACTAAAACCAATGACAAGATTAGAACTGATAGTAAAGTAATTAAACAATAAACCAATGAAAACCAGACACGGACAAAGGAGGGAAAACATGACATGACAAAACTTCAAAATAAGAGTGCATAAAACAGAAAGCAATACGGAACATAAAAGGTGCCAAAACTCAAAGAGTGCATAAACAAAGAACAGTGTGGAACATAAAAAGTGCCAAAAACTAAAAGTAAAAAGGTAAACAAACCAAAGACAGTGTGGATCGTTACAATAACAAACACACAGACCCATTAATATCTGTAACACCAACGTTACTTTGTGTGACAGAACTCCAGAAGATGTTTTAAAAAAGCACTGCCTGTGATTGCTGGGAGAAGTAGTAACTGTTTGCCAAGATATTTTTTTTACTCTGAGGAATATTGTACACATTCATTTACATTTTGAAATTAATTGTGAATTAATAATAAAACCACTAGTTTAATACAGGATCTATATAGAGGATTGATACTTTAGATCAAGTTACAACAAGGAAGTAATCCACTTCAAATTACAGGTTACTTGTTTAAAAATGTAATCTTGATCCTTTACTGATTTCTTAGTATAAAAGTTTGTTACATTACTAATTAATTTATAGTTACTTTCTAAAATACTTTTTAAGGAACATTTGTATACATTTTTCTTCAGAATGTATTGAAAATAATGTCTATATTTCCTCTTTATTCATTGTTGCACACAAGTCAAACACTGGGTATTCGCTGTCGCTGCTGTTCTACTGGAAGTGTTGAGTGTGCGTGTCTCTGTACAGATACGGTCTCTGTGGAGGAGGTGGGGCCCATGCACGTGAGGATGCGCGAGCGTCTGCTGTGGGACGAGCCGATGCAGTTCTCCTTGCTGATGGAGGCCGAGTCATTCACCTCCTCCCTCCAGACGGGGGGTCCCGCGGGAGCTGGCATGACCCTCGAGCAGAAGACCACCTTTGCCTTCGTCATTTTCCTCTTTGTCTTCCTCTGTATGCTGATCGTGCGCTGTTTCCGCATCCTGCTGGACCCCTACCGCAGCATGCCCACCTCCACCTGGGCTGACGGCCTGGACGGACTCGAGAAGGGCCAGTTTGACTACACACTGGCATAGATCACACACACAATACACACTCACACACAAACCTCTTATGGCACTTTTCACTGCACGTTACGGTTCAACTCACCTCAAATCTACTCGCTTTACTTTTCTGAGCTTGCATTTCCACTGCAGTTTAGTGCCCCTCAACGTGGGTGGGATTATAGGATGATCGTCATATTTGCGCCGCCTCTACTGCCGTGACATCATCTTAAACATGACACAAACTGACCAAAACAATAACACAACCGCTAGCTGTTAGCTACGAGCTCATTGTGCTGCATAAAGCAGTTGTTGCATGCTGGTTTTACACAAGTATAACAGTTAAATTGGACTGGTTGTTTTAGAAGCAAGATTCCAGTAGCTGGTCAACTAAATAAAGTAAAGATTTCAAGCAAAGTATAGAGTTAATGTAACAAAAATGTACCATCCTCCATCGTGGCTGAGCCCAGGGCACTCTACCTCCCATTGCTCGCCGGTTTAGATAACGTCCATTTGGTCGAACCACTTCTACTTTTCCTTGATGGTTCTGTAGTCACTTTTAAGTTTTTGTTTGAACTTTTCTCTACACTGTTGGTTGGTCCGGTGGTAGCCGTGTGTGGCCAACAGCTGAGACACTTCCTAAGAGACTTTTTCATTTCGCTTATCGCTAACGAATGGAACGTCTGCACCTCGTTTACTGACCATGGCGTGGTTTTGCGCACAGCCATTTCTTTTTTCACAATTTGAAAGTCGCATGAACAAATTACACTGTTGTCACCGTTGCTAACTTTAAAACTAGCGAGTTGATGTCACGTGTCGGAAATCCAGTGACACTGGTAGTGATGATGCTCTCTGAGAATGATCTGCAGGATTTTGACGTCACATTTAGTATCGGCTCGGCTCGCTTGAAACCTCGACCGAGGTGGTACTAAAAGAAGTATCAGGCACCAGGTACTATCCACAGTGGAAAACCCCAAAAAAGCGAGCAGAGTCGAGTTGAGTCGAGTTGTACCGTGCAGTGGAAAAGTCTCATTATAACGGTGGGTCTCATTTGCTAATAAAAGCGAAGAAAAGTTCTTAAATTAAATTTGTGCTGGATTCACAAATTTGTATGAACCCTTTTGCTGCTTTTAGTCCATATATATTAGATTCAAGAACATCTATAAGATTATGTACTTCTAAGCCAAATTAGTTTTTTAGAATCATGACATCTCATTGAGGTTGATACCTTTGCAGGGCACTTTGAAGGCAGCACAATCCATGCTGTAATTCCAAACAGATTGTCCAATAGGAATGACTTAAAAACTTGTTATCCCCTTCAGCATTCTGAAGCTCTCACAGTGGAGGGTGATTGTCTTCATAGGGAATAGGGTATAGGAATGATCACTTCTGAATGGGACGTGGGAGCTGGATGTGAGGTAACTTGCTGGAATTTATTCATATGTTTAATGCAGGCAGTATTTAGAGATTTCTTGGGACGCACAGCACAAGTAAGTGTTCTTTATTCTTAAACGGTGATCTTTCACTCTCTAATTTCTCATTCATCTGCATTGATGTGCACAGTTGATGTTTTGGCTGGTTATGTAGTAATATGGTCAGTTAGATCATCGTTCGGCTCCCATGTCAGTGGAATAGCAGTCAGACTGTATTGAGAACGCTTTTCAGTTTCTCCGTGTGAACACCGGCTCTGGCATAAGAAACAGCATGGATTGGCTTTAGGCCAGTAAAAGGCTTTTTGTTCATTTGGAAATAAATGAAACATTGAATTGACTTCTAATCAATGTTTTACACATCTGCTACAATAATTCAATTCAATTCAATTCAAACAACTTTATTTATCCCCGTAGGGCAATTCAGTTGTAGCCTACCAGTCGTAGCAAACAAGACACAAAAAAAAAAAAAAAAAACAACACTCAATCAAACATTCAGAAACACTGTCAATGACTTCATATTGCATTTGGGCACCAGAACAGAGCAGCAAATACACAGGTCACAATACAATAATGTAGTATCTTTGAATTATCTGAATTATATTTATAATATAAATATGAATAATTATTTTAATTATTACAGATTGAATAATCTTTAGATGGGGGCCTATCTGTGCCAATGTTGATATACCTGAGTAATTGTGATTTATTCAATTAATTAATCAGCATAACATGTCATTAATTCGAATGACAGCCATTAAATATTCACTACAGAAGACATTCATTGATCGACTGGAGTTGTGTGGATTACTTGTATGCTGCCTAAATGTGACTTTTGGACCGTCAAAGTGCTGGCACCCATTTACTTGCATTATAAGGACCTGACAGAGCTCTATCTTCTTCTAAAAATCTTCATTTGTGTTCTGCTGAAGAAAGACAGTCACACACATCTGGGTTGACATCAGGGTAAGTGAATAAGTGGAAAAATTAATTTTTGGGAGAACTATTCTTTTAACACACACCATGAGAGTAATTCTTATGTATGTGTGGTTTCAGTTGGTTCTAAATTTGATTTAAGTGTGAATTTATTGATTGTGTGAAAATGTTTGCAAACAGGTTTTACGCACTGTTAGTGAATGAGACCCAGTATAACACACAAATCTTTTCAAACAAATAACAGTAACACACATGCAATATACATATACAATAAACAGACTTTAGCAAAACAGTGTCATCTTTGTAATCGAATACCAATCATCATCATGAAGTCACATGACACTGTGCAGAATATTATGACATATGACATATTAACGTGCATATGAGCAGCTCAACCACAAGCATGTAGAGGTGAACAACATACATGTGTATTAACACACACACACTGCCATCTACATATATGAGGTGTTGTGTCAATGAAATGTGTGGAATGTTTTATGACAAGGATAGATGCAATGAAAGCTCATTATTAGTATAGGGACTTGAGTGCATCTCTACAGGGTAGAACTCTTTTATATCTGTGCTGTTGATAACTGCCAAGTACAAATCTCTAAGAGTCTCTTTCTAAGACCGTTTATAAGCACTTCATAAACACTTGTTATGCTTCTATCATAAAAGCCTTAAAATGCACACTGTAATCAGCCACAGTCAAAGTTTACATGCTTCATGACTGCAGTGCTTCTGCTCTCACAAGCATTTTTAGAGATCTTTAGATGATGTGAAATCACAATTAGGTCTATTAGATAAGCGGGTGGTAATGCTGTCATTCAGCATAAGGCTTTAAGTTATTCACATGCACACATTTATGTACATTTGTGGATGTGTTCAGCCTTAGCATAAGACACAATCTTATCTGTCTTTATATTAATGGGCTGTAGTTTTATAAGCCTTAGCATGTGAAGCAGCTGTCAGGGGATGTGTAATCTTGAAGAAAATCCACTTTTTCACAAGGTGATTATGATAATAATAATATGAATTTCTCTCATGTTCCCACTATGATTAATTTTAATTGTGCTTCATATTGATTGTGTATTTTTGTTGCACTAATGTATTTTACCAGCTGTGACTGTGAACAAGCCAATGAAAGCTGAAGAGCACTTATTAAAGAACATTAGTATGTACGTGTCATGATAATGATCAACAATCACTCAAGACTTTTATGATGATAGCTGCTCATTTCTATATGTTGTCTACACCAGATGTATCACAGTGGCTTTAGGCTGTCTACACTGTAACCCTCCAAATTAACATTTAAAATGATGTGCAGAATGCACGGACTAATCATCCGTGAGCTCGAGAAGACTTCAGCAGTGGTTAAATGGGAAAATAACCTGTATCCTACTTTTTGGTATAAATATGTAACTATTAAATAATTAGTGGTGCTGGCGAAGCACCAAACTTGTCCTGCACCTTTTGTTCCCCAAAAAAATCCCATTGAATTAACATTGGCAAGAAATTTGTCTGATCATATTTCCGGGTCAGAAAGTCATAGAGACTTCAGGGTTGGCTTGTTTTACTCGGGTTCGCAGGCAACCATTTACAGCACCCCAGCAACCAAAACTCATAGACTTCCATTCAAATTTTAACAAATGATATCTCTTGATCAAATTGTTGTAGAGACATTATTGTTGGCTCGTATGACTCAGGCCAACAAGGAGCTTTGTTAGTATCACCCTGGTAATTGCCTAGTAACCAAATGGTGTCACCCTAGCAAACAAGGAGCAAAACACACATCTCTGCACCAGAACATCGTAGAGACTTCCGGGTTGGCTCATTTGACTCAGGCTAGCAAGGAGCTTTGTTAGTATCACACTGGAAACTGCCTAGCAACCATATGGGGTCAACCTAGCAACTGTAGAACAACACCAATATCTCTGCACCAGAATGTCTTACTGAAATCGGGATGGCCTCTTTCAAATTTGGCCACTTGGTGGGACATTGTTGTGATGAATTGTGCCATGGCAATCTCCACTCACATTTTCTTCAAGAAATGAAGTAAATAGTAGTTATTATTATAATGTTATTGTTAACTTTAAAACGGTGTATACATGTGGTTAGAAACTTAATTTGTTTAAAAAGTAGACCACAGACGAAACATCACGAGCTGGCATTGATGTAACGGTCAAAAATAATTTAATAAATAAAGAATATAATTCATGGCAAAGAAATTCACATATGATCTTTGGTAAATAATGCCATTTTGTTAAAGATGGATGAGCCAAAATAGTGTCAAAATAAGCTGAAATATTGTTTTGAGTGTAATGGGTTTTGTTTGCTTCTGACGCGACACTCGTGTCCGGTGTAGACAGGGTGTTAAAGACTGAAGTATTGTGGTTGGAGTGAATGTGTTTTTTTGGATAGAGTTTTATGTCTTGAAATGGGTTAATGGTTGAAATCAAGGCATGTGGGGCCTCAAATCTATGGGAATTTGTATTTAGACCTTCATACTGTTATAAAATATTCATAAAATAATAAAACCTATGAAACACGTCTTGCTGTCAGTAAAGCATCAGTATCATTAAACACGAGATGATTCAGAATTATGATGCGTTATTTTAATGGTGTCAAAACAGCATTTGTGTTTTAGAGAAATTAATAATAAAACATCTCCAAATCAGCACAAAGTGTCATGCTTCTTCTATATATGTCAGTCTATATGGTGCCAATATATTCTTTTCACCAATGCTACATTTATTAAATATATATATAGGTAATTAACATTTCTCTCAGAAAGACTCATCTCAATGAGAATTGATCACTAAGTAGCAACAGAATAATTTCCCTTGGCGCAAGCCCCGTCCCACGGTTCAGCTCTCAGATTTATCACTCGAACCATCAGATCCTGCCAGAAAGCGATGGGGAAGGGGAGAGGAGATTACCCCCTGGCAGGACGGGACCCAAACTGGTGGTGATGGGGTGAACAGGGATGAAAACAAACAGCGACGAACAACAGCTGGAGCTTGTGAAGCAGAGGCTGGATTATGATTGGATGAAATACCTGAATTGATTGAAAGGCATGGAGCTTCTAGGAGTCTCTCTGTGAGAACTACTGCTTATGCTTCCATGTCCTGCAGTGTGATGTGTTAAAACTTTTATTTTCCACATTTAAACAAAGCACAACCATAATAAAGCACAATAAGACAATAGTCAAGCAGTGCAACAACAAAATCAGAATAAGCAAACGAACAATCAAAAGAAATGAAAAGGGGAAACAATGTGGGCTATAACTTAGCAGCAATAATCAGATCAATTTATATACAATTATCCACAAGATGATTAAATGTTATTTAATGCAGTGGGGAAGAAACAGATTACAGCTGGAGCCAGAATAAATAGGAAAACCCTTGACTGATATGATTGACAGATTGGGTTTCAGAGTATTCATGTAATGTTCCCATATTTTGTAAAATTGGTCTAGCTTTCCCTGTGGCATGATCCTTCAAATTTTTGTGCCATCCAATTATGGTTGGAGTCTTATCTCTGATCCACTGCATTAAGATATTTTTCCTAACTGCAAAATTAGGAATATTATACAATCTTTTTTCCCTTGAAATGATTTAAGATCTATTGGATATACCTAAAATAGGCAGCTCTTTTGCTTAAATTGTATTTAATTGTATTACTTTCTTTTTGGAGAAATATGCATCCTTCGTATAATTGTAAACTGTATAGCATTTTTATAGCACTATAAAATAAACATATTGACAGTTTCCCTGTGTGGCACGGTGGAGGGCGGGACCGGCGCGTGATTACGCACGCCCGGTCCCGTATTAGGCTAATTAAGCCGTCAAGAGGGATAAAGGCCACTCGCAGACGGCGATCGAGAGAGAGAGCTCAATTACGGACATGTCCGTCCTCTTATGTGTTTGTCTTTTGAGTTTTACATTAAACCTTTAAGTTATTTGTCAAGCCGGTTTCTCACCTCTTCCTTGACCACGAATTTGATCTGTGTTACATTGGTGCCAAAACCCGGTAGGGGAGAAAACACATCCGCAAATTCCTTCTGCAACCTGGCAACCTCTGATTGTTGGCACGGGGAGAGGTGGTCTCCACAAATGACCGGGGCATTGAGATCGGGTTTTGGATTTACCTCCGGTCCGAGCTCCGCCCTCTCTGGAACCACCGTAGCCAACGATCAGAGGTTGCCAGGTTGCAGAAGGAATTTGCGGACGTGTTTTCTCCCCTACCGGGTTTTGGCACGTTTTCGCCATCTGCGAGTGGCCTTTATCCCTCTTGATGGCTTAATTAGCCTAATACGGGACCGGGCGTGCTAATCACGCGCCGGTCCCGCCCTCCACCGTGCCACACCCTGGTGTATATTTTTTTTCCTCTTGTACATATGTTTGAGTCATTGATAAGGATGGTCTGTTTCTAATTTAATTCCTAATTTGTAGAAATTGAAAGAAGTCCTGGCTTAACAAATGAAACTGCTCAGTCAGCTCTTGAAAGACATGTCATTGAATAGATCAGATCAACTTTCAATACCTTTTAGAATCCAAGATGTAAAGACAGCATCAGAGATACCTGAAGGAATATCAAAAAACTGATGAAAGAGCAGAAGTGATCCTCTTTCTTCAAAACAGCTTATGGGTTTAAGTATTCCCTTATTTTGGCAAGCTGGGGGGATGATGTTATCTCCAAATAACTGTTTAAACTCAGAACTCACAAAAATACTCAAATAAACAAATCTCGAGCGGAAATGCAGGATTTGTGATGGGCATAGTTTTCAATAGCTTCAGCTTATTTAGATTGATTTTACAGTCCGAGAAAGCTCTGAATAGGTTAATAATCTGAAGAAGGGCTGGCAATGGGAAATAAGAGTAGTTGGTAGACAAATGTTCGGTGGAAATACTGGTTTGCTCTGTGTCATATAATTTAACATAAAAATCTCTGGATAAGTTGTTAATTGTCATGACATCATAAGTTGTGTTACCTTTTACATCAGTTATGGATATAATTGACCAAGACTCACTCCTCTTTTTGGTGAGATATGTGAAATATCTACCTGGTTTATCCCCATGCTCATGGAAGTTTCAAAGAAGAACTGTTTCACAAATCTCAATGTCCACTCTACATCCTGCAATTAACTTTTTTAAGGCCCTCAAGAGGTGAAGTGTCTTCAGTAGATTGTAAGTTGATGCTGTAAAATATCTTAAAATGTTCGGAACAGAAAGATTTAAATGTTTGGTCTTTAACAACAATAGTTCTGACTCATATTTGTTGGGGAGAAAAACTATATAAAAGTATCAAATCGCATGATCAGAAATTATAATACTGTTGATATGGCTCAACAGAACTAAATGTGATAATCTTACAACTTCTGTTGTCGACAACTACTCTGCGAAGATACAAAGCATTCCCCGTCTGTTGCTCACTCGACATTGTGTCGAATGAAGCGACACTAGGGGACTTTCTTGAAGGCCTTGGTTACCATTGAACTTGAGAAAAGGCCAAAGAGAATTTGGCAGACAGAACTTGCATGTCCCTCCCCTGGACATACGGGTATAATTAACCGTTCAACAGATGACGCCATCGCCACCACCCTCCATCTGGCCCTCACCCACCTAGATAAAAAGTAACAATAAGTAAAAATAGACTCATACGGTTGAATGCTGTTCATAGACTTCAGCTCAGCATTCAACATAATAATTCCCCAGCACCTGATTGGAAAGCTGAACCTGCTGGGCCTGGACACCTCCCTCTGCAACTGGATCCTGGACTTCCTGACTGGGAGACCACAGTCAGTCCGGATCAGGAACAGCATCTCCACCACCACCACACTGAGCACTGGGGCCCCCCAGGGCTGTGTGCTCAGTCCACTGCTGTTTACTCTGCTGACTCACGACCACATCGTGAGTCCACATCATTAAGTTCGCCGATGACACGACCGTGGTGGGTCTCATCAGCAAGAACAATGAGTCAGCATACAGAGAGGAGGCTAATGGACTGGTGTAGAGCCAACAACCTGTCTCTGAATGTGGACAAAACAAAAGAGATGGTTGTTGACTTTAGGAGAGCACAGTGTGAACACTCTCCACTGAACATCGACAGCTCCTCTGTGGAGATCGTCAAGAGCACCAATTTCCTTGGTGTTTACCTTGCGGAGAACCTCACCTGGTCCCTCAACACCAGCTCCATTACCAAGAAAGCCTAGCAGCTCCTCTACTTTCTTCGAAGGCTGAGGAAAGCACATCTCCCACCCCCCATCCTCACTACATTCTATAGAGGGACTATTGTGAGCATCCTGTGCAGCTGCATCACAGCCTGGTTTGGGACTGCAAAGCCCTCCAGAGTATAGTGAGGACAGGTGAGAAGATCATCGGGGTCTCTCTTCCCTCCATCAAAGACGTTTACAAAAAACACTGCATCCGCAAAGCAACCAGCATTGTGGACGACCCCTCACACCCCTCACACAAACTCTTCACCCTCCTTCCATCTGACAAGGGGTACCGAAGCATTCGGGCCCTCACGGCCAGACAGTGTAACAGCTTCTTCCCCAAAGCCATCAGACTACTCAATACTCAGAGACTGGACTGACACGCACACACACGTGTCCTGAGTTGCACTTTAATTATTGTCACTTTATAACTGGCTGCTACCTCAATAACTGCTATGTGCATAGAACACTATCTCATAATATGTTATGTTTACATTTGGCATTTTTGGATATTGTCATCTTTTTGCACTACTGTGTACTGGTCGGCGCTGCACTGTCTCTCACTGTGCCTATTGTCCTGTTAATTTTTAGTAAATTATTGCACTGTCCCGTACTTTTTGCACACGTTTGCACGTGCACTTTAAATAGGTATGTTATTTAGTCTGTGTAGTCTCATGTGGTTCTGGGTTTGTCCTATGTTGTTTTATGTAGCACCATGGTCCTGGAGGAACGTTGTCTCGTTTCACTGTATACTGTACTAACTGTATATGGTTGAACGACAATAAAAACCACTTGACCTGAGAATAAGTTTCGGCCGTTACAGTGGCTCGGTGCAGTGTCATGGCCGGGGGGACACAAAGTCACGTTCCCTCCATCAGGGAATGGAGGTTACAACAGTAACCTAGACATTCCCCGTCTGTCGCTCAGTCGACGTTGTGTCGAATAAAGCGACACTAGGTGTCCCTATTCAGTCACGCCATACGCTGAACCGTGTATGTGAGCAGCTGACACAGGTGCGGGCAGGCAGTTGCGTGCCAAAGAAACAGGCTGCATGTACCCTTCCCCAACGTCCCATAAAAATCATCATAAACTTTTTAGGTTCCACGGTGACCGGGGGGCAGCGGGGACTGCCCAAGGGAGACCCGGGTCCACCAGTAGGGGGACCGTACTGCGGAAAATACACACGGGGGATTAATCCACAAAGGTTCATCCTGTGGAGTAATTTTTGTACCCATAGTGGAATTCCTCCGCTGAATTCGCGGACCAGAGGGCTAGGGAGGAAGAACATCCAGGGAATGTGAGTTTATTGGACTCTCCAGGGCGAAAAGAGTGCACGTGATCACATCAGTGGAGGGGAAAGGCACTATGTGCAAGTGGAACACCCGGTCAGATGTTCCGCATTCCCGAGTTATACATGCTTGTACCTGAGAGAACATGGGACAAGACTGACTCAACACTGAGATTGTAAAATCTCGTAATTTGGGTATTGGGTGTTGCACAGCTCGCTGCTCTGCAAATGTCTGCTAGGGAGGTTCCATTGGCCAGTGCCCACGAGGATGCCACAATTCTCGTCGAATGTGTGTGATAGGCCAAAGAGATGGTGTCAATGACCCAGTGGGAAAGCCTATGTTTGGAGACAGCGATCCCTTTCCGCTGTCCACCAAAGCAGACAAAGAGCTGATCAGAACATCTAAAGCTCTGCGTACGGTCCACATAGGTATGCAAAGCACGCACCAGAAACAGCAGCGAAAAGGCTGGATCTGCCTCCTCCCGGGGCAGCTTCACTTGCAGGTTCACTACCGGGTCCCTGAAGGGGGTCGTAGTAACCTTGGGCACATTGCCCGGTTGCGGTCTTAGAATGACATGGGTGTCTGCCAGACCGAAATCCAGGCAAGTGTCGCTGACAGAGAACGCTTGCAGGTCCCCAACCCTCTTGGTGGAAGCGAGCCCGATCAGGAGGGCCGTCTTCAAGGAGTAGGGTCTTTGAAGGCCTGAAAGGACCATGGAGAGATCCCATGAGGGGAACAGGCATGGCCTGGAAGGGTTCAGCCTCCAGGCGCCTCTTAAGGAACCTGATAATCAGATCATGCTTCTGTAGGGACTTACCATCCACTGCATCATGGTGAGCCAATATGGCGGCTAGATAAACCTTCAAGATGGAGGGGGACAGCCTCCCCTACAACCTCTCCTGCAGAAATGAGAGCACTGACCCGACTGCGCATCTCTGTGGTTCTTCAGATCGGGAAGAACACCGATTCGCGAACAAGCACCACTTTAGGGCGTAAAGTTGTCTGGTAGAGGGAGCTCTGGCCTCTTAGATCTTCCGCATCCTGTCCAGGGGCTAGACGTGGAGGTTCCAGAGGTCCCTGAGAAAGAAGGTCCTTCCTCAGGGGAATTCGCCAGGGAGGGACTGTCGTGAGGAGCTTGAGATCCGAGAACCAAGTCCGTGTGGGCCAATAGGGGGCCACTAGAGTGCCATGTTCCTCGTACTCCCTGACCTTGCACAGCACCCGTGCAAGTAGACTCAATGGGGGAAATGCATACTTGAGCAGCCCCCGGGGCCAGCTGTGTGCCAGCGCATCTGTCCCGAGGGGAATCTCCGCTAGGGAGTACCAGAGCAGGCAGTGGGATGTCTCTTGGGAAGCGAACAGGTCCACCTGTGCTTTGCCGAACTGCTCCCAAATCAGCTGGACCACCTGGGGGTGGAGCCTAAACTCTCAGCTGAGCGTGCCCTGGTTGCCCAGGATATGAGTGGCGCGCAATGACCTGAGTCACTGTCGGCTCCAAAGGAGGAGATGGCAGGCGAGTTGCGACATGTGATGAGAGTGCACGCCACTGTGGTGATTTATGTACGCTATCGTGGTGCTGTCTAAGCGAATCAAGACGTGCTTTCCCCGAAGAAGTGGGAGAAACCTCTGCAGGGCAAGGATTACAGCCAGCAATTCTATGCAGTTAATGTGTAACCACAACAATCCTAGGTGTTTATTCAGTACTGTGGCCAAATTAGTTAAGAATAAAGCCTCGACTGAACCAGATATTCTGTCGCAGCACAATAGTAATGACTTCATTAATTTCTTTAATGAATGGAATTATGCAATCGTCTGAAACAGTACCACAGAAAAGTGTCTCATAATTTTTCCTCACAAGCAACTTCAGTCCTTCTTTCATTGTTCATGAAGAACAAATCTTACTAAAACATCAAAAGCCAGAACATGTATGTTAGACCCAATATCAACTAAGATCTTAAAAGAGGTATTCCCTGTACTATCAGAACCTCTTCTTAATATTATGAACTCCTCGCCAGTGTTTCCTACAATATTCAGCTCTTGCAGCTCTTATAGTGAATTGGTAATTATATTATATTAATTTATATAGTTTATTATTTATTATATTTATATATAAATTAGTAACATTACAATTCTTTAATAACAAAAAAATTTATTGAGAATGTTTATCTGTAGCTAGCCATAGTTGTTAAATGAACATTGAACAACACTTCATTCAATGAAGGCACTTTGTAATGGGGCCCACTTTTACTCCAATCAAAAGCATTTGATATTTTACAGTAGTCTCACCTAAATATCACAGGGGGCTACTTTTCTTAATTCTTTTAAGAATACAGTCTACATTATTGCCCTTTCCTTCAGTCACTTGTTTCCAAGCAAGATGTAATGCGGTCATGTTTTGACTTATTGATATTGGCAGATACCTTAAACAAATACTTTAACAGATAGTAAGAGGGCAGTTTACCCAAAAATGACATTTTTGTCATTATTCACCCTCAAGTCTGCATGAATTTGCCTCTTCTGTAGAACACAAAATTAGATGTTAGGCAGTATGTCTCAGTCACCATTCACTGTAACTGCATCTTACTTTCCATACTATAATAGTGAATGGTGCCTGAAACTAACATTCTCCCTAACATCTGCTCTTAAGTTCCACAGAAGAAAGAAAGTCATACAGGTTTGCAACAAGGTTTGAGTAAGTGATTACAGAAATACAATTTTTGAGTGAACTATAACTTTAAGAGTAAAAGTCAATACTCAACACATTTGATACAAAGACAAGATAATTTATTTGATTTGTTCATCTGTATGGATCGGCTTACCAGTTCTCAGCTACATGTTAATATGAATAAAATAGTGCGGGCATTCTCCGAAATATGAATGTGGAACATGCGTGATTGATTAAATAATGTGCGCAATACCCCAATCCGTGCAGAATTTCTGAAACAGAAACCTGATAATAATAATAATAATAATAATAATAATAATAATAATAATAATGGTTATTATTACTACATTAATAAATTACAGAAATATATTAGGCCTACAATTGTATTATAATAACTAATAACAATATTAATATTATTATACCCATGTAATATTTCTCTAATAAATGAAAGCTTTAGCATAAGTTCTGCCAGGAAGACTCAATTGTTACGTCACTCATTACCTTCTCATCTATCCAATCGCGTTCTAACACTTGTGGTATAAAAGATGGGTACTTACACATGTCTGAGTTCGCAGATGCTGACGCTTTCGTTCACCTCCACCCTCCCCACCACCAAGATGATTTCTTCCCTCCCATCCTCCCCACCACCACCACCAGGATGGTCCCTTCCCATACCTCCCTGGGGGTCGGCTGTGCCCCTGCCTCCATCGCCAGGCAGGAAATGCAGAGTCTGGACCCCTGGATTGCGAGCTATGGATGGGGCCTACGCCAATGTCAATAAATGGTTAATTGTTTCAGCTTTATTCTCCCGAGTCTTTCTGGTAGAACTTATTAAACTTGTACGTGGCATTGCTATGAGATCTGGTTAAACATTCGAGATTATCTCACTTCCTCTTCTATCCACAAAAACCCGGAGTAACTGGGTTGTTTAAGCAAGTGTTTCCCAAAAAATGTTCTGCTATGGCACACTTTTTAAGACTAAACAATTCAATGGCACACCACTATCTGACATGGGCTAACCATCGTCAATATTTTTCCTTTTCAAGAACTTGTCCATGTTTTCTGTCCATCTTAGTAGCATGATTACTTATAATGTTTGAAATTCGGCTATGCAAAAAAATAAAATAATAGGATGAAATTAATCCATGATAATTTAAGGAAACCTTAACACAAAATAATCAGATTGATTAACGTATATAAATTAAACTAAATACAATTACTAATAATAATGCCTACACACAATAATACTGTGAATATTTGAATAGAATTGTTAATGTTACCTGTAGAGAGATGTCTTCTGAGCAGCAACATTTTTTGTTTGAAGGCTTTGACTTGATCAAAAAACTGGGTGATAATCTGGTCCTTTCCCTGGAGCTGAATATTCAAAACAATGAGTAGCTCTGATACATCTATAAAGAAAGCCAGGTCAGAAAGCCATTTCTTATACATGGACCCCTGAATATTACCATTCTTGCTGGCCTGAAAATCTCTGATCACATCACGCAGATCTCCTGAGAACTTTCCTCGGCTCAGCAATCTAACCTCCTGGTGGTACAGCACATCACCAGATTGTGCATCCATCTTTCATCCAACAGGACCTTAAACTGTAGGTGAGACAGCGCATTGGAGTGTAAATTATTGACTTTTTTGACGACGTTGCGCATCACATCCACAAGCCTGAAGTATTTGGCACATAGCTGCTCTTGATGTAAAATGCAGTGGTATTTCATCACTTTTCTGCCACATTCATTGACTTTCTGAGACACCAACGTAGCAAGGCCAGATTTCCTCTCTACCATTGCCGGGGCTCCATCAGTTGTAATGCCAGCCATATTCTCCCACTTCAATTCACTCTTTTTCAGCACACTCTCAACAGACAAAAACAAATCCTCTCCTTCTGTAGTATCAGAAAGCATCTCCATGCCAGCCAGTTCTTGTTTCACTTAAATATTTTAACTTACTCCACATATAAATATCAACAGTTGTACAGGATAGCATATATCAGTAATCTCGTCGCAAGCTATTAAAAAGGCAGAAAAGGCAGATGCTTTTGCCTTGATATGATCACTGATATCTTGTGCCATCTCCTCTATACGTCGGGTAATGGTATTCATTGACAAGTGTAACGGGAGCCAGCTGGTAGATAGCTGTGCAGTGTGTAAACCTCACTCTCTTGACCTCAAGAGGTGCACTAGCGACTGACGCTAGAGGCTGTAGCCTTTAGCCTCCTCGTTAATGTACCCGCCTCCCACGCCGGAGACGTCGGTTCGAGGCCCGTTTGGAGCGGGGCGAGTAGGACCGGCTACAGTGGTGCCATGACCCGGATGGGAGTGAGGTTTAGGGGGGTGAGTGTAACGGGAGCCAGCTGGTAGATAGCTGTGCAGTGTGTAAACCTCACTCTCTTGACCTCAAGAGGTGCACTAGCGACTGACGCTAGAGGCTGTAGCCTTTAGCCTCCTCGTTAGCGTACCCGCCTCCCACGCCGGAGACGTCGGTTCGAGTCCCGTTCGGAGCGGGGCGAGTAGGACCGGCTACACAAGCTGATTCCCGAGAATATCTGTATCTGAGAGGGGCTTATTGCAAGGCACTCTTTGAAAAACTCTGCAGCAGCGAAGGCTCTTCCACTTTTAGCAATTAGTGCAGAAATCTGATAGCTGGCATATGTGTCGCTCTCTTGAGCTGATGATGGCTGTAGTAGTGTGCACTGCTCAGAGCAAAGTTTAGCTGCAACTCACTAGCCTTCTGCTTTCACGCCTCGCCAAGGTACCTTGAGAAAGCTAAATGTTTAGTCTCATAGTGACAAGAGATATTGTACTCTTTCAAAACAGCAACTGACTGTTTGCAAACTAGACAAACAGCCTTTTTAATCAACCTCATTAAAAAAAATACATTATCTTGTCAAACTTTTTTAAATTTCCTCTTGCCTGAGTGTCACTCTCTTGACTTCATCGTTGCCTGTTCATAAACGTGCCTAACATGCACTTTGAATTACGCATTTAATAAAAAATAATAATAATTTACTTATACTATCTACATTTCAAATAAGTTATAGATTTTGTAATACAAAAATAAAACAAAACGTTAAAACAAAAACAACAAATTTAAATGAAGATGCGTCGGGGAGTCAGTGGCACCTTGCGGGTGTCGGACATGTGAACGGCGAGCTCTGTGCACTTTGCTAGTTTTTCATTATTTTTATGTCATAAACCTGTGAGATTCAATACACCCTGCTACATAACTGTTCTATGAAGTCAACATGGCAAATTAAAAGACACTTACATGCTCAAGCTGATACCACTGACAGAGCAGCTGGGGGACAGCCTCCCCTACAACCTCTCCTGCAGAAATGAGAGCATTGACCCGACTGCGCATCTCTGTGGTTCTTCAGATCGGGAAGAACACCGATTCGCGAACAAGCACCACTTTAGGGCGTAAAGTTGTCTGGTAGAGGGAGCTCTGGCCTCTCTGACAGAGCAGCTGACCTGGTACTCGGTTTTGGACGGTGCTGAGGGAGAAATTCAATGCCAACTGTCCAGCATGTTTGTGATGCTGACGAAGGTTGTAGCGGACTTGGAGGATCTTGCTGTGATACGTCGATCGAATACTGCAATGGAAATGAAATTCTCTGAACTGGTTACAAGAAGTTATCTGGAGTCATCAGAGAGTGAATTAGCTGCTAATCTGCTAGCAACCAAGGCAGATTTGCAGTGTGTTTAGGAAAAGTTGAAAGACCTTGAGAATCGTAATCAGCAAAACAACATCCAAATTGTTGGAATTCCTGAGCATGAGGAAGGCAGAGATAATGTGAAATTCCTAGTCGAGCTCTTCCCGAGTCTGCTCAGCATAACAGGCCATAAGCTGGAAATCGAGTGAGCTCACAGAATCCCGCTCAGAGATCAGCTGAGGGAGACAGGCCCTGATCAATTCTGGCAAAATTTCTGAGATCATCCGATAAAGATCTTGTGTTACGTGAGGCGAGGAGTAAAGGAAGGCTTTCTTGGAAGAACCACAGCAATCTCTTGTTCCCAGATTTTGCGAATTCAACAAGAGAGAAACAAGATTGATTCAAGAAATGCAATAAACTCTTACATCAACAGAAGACGCTTTTGCACTGATGTTTCTGGCCAAATTGAGAGTAGATACTAAGGATGGCCGCAAAATATTTACATGCCCACAACAAGCGATGTCTTTCATAAAATCAATGGACTGAGGAAGTCATGGTGTGTTTCTCACGTTGCTCCCAATTGAGCTTGACTCGCTGAACATACACTAGACTGTCTGAGGAAGCTGGGTGCCTTTTTTGTTTCTTTTTGTGCTGGCTCCTGCAGCTGGAATTTGTTTTGTGTAGTAACACTCTTCGGGACAGTTGTGGATGAAACTGCACGTTTCTTGTGTTTATGCCTCCTATTGGCTGGTGTTTGTTTTGTGGACTAATAATTTGCAGGACATTGGAAGGATTAGGTCATCTGCTGCACTCATGAACATATTTTTTTTTGTGCTGGTTCCACTAACGGCTGGAGTTGGTTTTGTGGAGGAACACACCTTTGAGACAGTTTTGTGAATCTACACATTATTTATGTTTATTCTGACTATTGGCTGGAGTTTCTATTATAGATTTTCTTCTGTTATGTAATTCTGTCTCACAATTTGTACAGCAGCACCAGACTTGAGCAATCCGAATGCAAAGTTGTCATGGGGACTCTTGTAGGCATACATGGACTGTTTGAGTTTTGAGGGATGGACGCAGTTGGTGCTATTGTGCACAGGGATAATGCACACATTTTTCTTTTTTCTGTTTGTTTTGTTCTGGGGAAAGTTCGGTGTTTGACTGTTGCACTAATGCTGGAATGTGGTCTTTATAATTTTATTTTTGACACACAATCTATTTTTTCTAATATGTCAAAATGTCAAATGTTAATATGAGTGGACTTAAGAAATGTGATAGTGTTTCTTCAAGAAACGCATCTTTCTCCGCAGGAAGCAGAATATTTTGGGAAGATATGGGGTGCACAGATATTAGTGCTGGCACAAGAAAGAGCAGGGGAGTCATTACATTGGTAAGTAAACACCTACAATTCAAATGTCTCAAACAGATTAAAGATAAATTATTAAGAGTCATTATTATTTTAGCAGAAGTTCAGGGGCAAAGTTTGATTTTGGCTAATATTTACACACTAACGCTGATGATCAGGGCTTTTTTTATAGAGCTTGAATAGATGTTGTTTTGTTAGAAAACATGACATAAATCCCAAAGTTCTATAGGGTGCTGGGGGGGGGGGGGTCTTGTGGCGTGGCCTGGCATGACAGGGCGTGGGGCATGGGACCAGGGCTGAGTCCATGGGAGGTGGGGCTCTGTGAGACTCGAGGGGCAGAGCCATGGAAGGTGGGCTGTGAGAGACTTCAAGGACAACACCTTGGAACTTGGTACCTAGAGAGTAGCCAAAGACTCGAAGGGCCAGTGTGGAGTCGAATGCAGGGAGGAGCAAGGCAGAGCTGGGGGATCAGAAAACTGAGGTGGAGCTGGTGGGATTGAGGACCAAGGCAGAGCCATAGGGATGGAGGTCCCCAGTGGAGCTGGCGGATCAGAGGGATGAGGCGCAGCCAGAGGATCGGAGAGCCAAGGCGGAGCCAGGAGACCAACAGACTGGAGGAGCCAGAGGGACAAGTGACCCCGGCAAAGCCGGCAGGATGAAGGATCGCAGTGAAGCAGAGGGAGCGCAGAGACATGGCAATGTTGAGGGACCGACAGGACAAGGCGGAGTCCAGGGCTCGGAGAGCTGAAAGTTGCCTGCTCAGGAGAACTAAATGCGGGAGCCATCTCCAGGTCCAACTGCTCTGACGAGGCTATGACAAGGTGTGGAGCAGACTTAGGTGTGACTGTGACGTGGCATGGAGCAGGCTCAGGCTTGGCTGTGACATTGCATGGAGCAGGCAGAGGCATTGCTGTGACATGGGTATGGAGCAGGCTGAGGCATTGCTGTGACATGGGCATGGAGTAGGCTGAGGCGTTGCTGTGACAAGGCATGGAGAGGCTGAGGCATTGCTGTGACGTGGCATGGAGCAGGCTGAGGCATTGCTGTGACATGGCATGGAGCAGGCTGAGGCGTTGCTGTGACATGGCATTGAGCAGGCTGAGGCTTTACTGTCATATGGCATGGAGCAGGCTGAGGTGTTGCTGTGACATGGCATGGAGCAGACTCAGGATCTGGAGCAAAAGATGTCGCTAGCTTAGCGACCATGACAAGGGACTCTGGATTGGCGGCCATCACGTAGTACTCTGGCTCGGCGGCTGAACGTAGAACCAATCATCTGCAGGACAAGGTCAATATAATGAGCCAGACCATAAATATTCCCACCGCCAGGCATTAGGGAGGAAATTGGCTCACTCACACCTGCCCAGAAAATATCCTTGAGGGCTACCTCATTAAAGTCCACCCTGCAGGCCAGAGCGCAGAAGTCCTCCACATAGTCCTCCAGGGGACGATTCCCCTGACGTAGGCGCAGGAGCTGAATTGCTGGGTTCATTGTTCGGTCAAGTTGCTGGCAGTGCTGACAATGACTATGACGAAATCGATGAAGTGAAGACCACAAGTACAATTTATTAATAAACGTGAAATCCAAAAACCCTAACTATAAACGTGAAGCATAAACATAAACATGAACTTGACTATAAACTATGACTAGACATAAACTTGGCTTAACAGAACCTTGACATAAACTTGACTTGACTTAGAATAACACGTTTCCAAACACACACATTCAATACTTGACAAAGGACAATGGAAAACATGAGGGTTTAAATACATGGGCATGGGAGAACATAAACTAATGAATAAACAGTACTCTAAACAAGATAAACCTATGAAAACAAGACACATGAACATGGAGGGACAAGAGTACATCACATGAACAGGAACAGGAAGTAAACTTTACAAAATAAAAGATATGAAATACATGAATACACATATTAAACATTACACCACGACACAAGCTAGGATCAATCTGATTCTTAAAAAGGACAAAGATCCAAGCGAGTGTAATATTTACCGTACAATTTCCCTGATTCATTTAGATGTAAAATATTGTAAAGAATTTTGGCTAACCAATTAAGTAAAGTTATGACATCTGTTATACATATAGATCAGGTGGGGTTTATTCAGGGCCATAGCTCTTCTGATAACATTAGGCGTTTCATTAATATCATGTGGTCAGTGGCGAATGATCAGACTCTGGTCGCTGCCATCTCACTTGACACTGAAAATGTGTTTGATATGGTAGAATGGGATTAACTTTTTAAGATTTTGGAAATATATGGGCTCAGGAATAATTTTATTGGATTGATTAAGTTTCTTTATAGACACCCGTTAGCGGCATTACAAACAAATTGATTAATTTCATTGCTCTCTTTCCTCATTATTGTTCTGTCTTGCCCTGGAAGGCAAGCAGCCATGATAAGAAAGGAGGATTATTTGCCAAGGGTGATGGCGGGATGGGATGACCATTCAGTCTCAGACATTTGACTCATTGGTCACTTCCACCTGAGAGAGCCCCTCACTGGTTTTGTTTAGAACAGGAAGTTCTTGCCCCTATTTCGTCATTGCAAAGCATTTCTATCAAACTAATCAGAGAAGTTAAGGAAGATGGGCAGGGTGGTAGCATTTGAAGAGTCATATAAAAGGCTAGGCAACATAGATTTGTTCATTAAGAAATGGGGCAGCTATTTAACCTTTTTAGAAGGCTCTCGGGGAGGGGCAGTATTCGAGGTGAAGGGTTGTAAATTATATAATGTGATTCCACATATTCTGTTATTTTTTTATTTTTTTATTTTTATGTTATATGGAATCAATAAAATTGTTAATATCAAAAAATTAAGATGCGTCAATGGCATATTTTATATATATAAAATTTATATTTATCCCTTTTTCTCCCCAATTTGGAATGCCCAATTCCCAATGTACCCTAAATCCTCGTAGTGGCATAGTGACCCGCCTAAATCTGGGTGGTGGAGGACAAATCTCTTTTATTATCACGTGGCTTGTTGAGCATGTTACCGCATCCACGCACAACACACCATGTGCCCCACCGAGAGGGAGAACCACATTATAGCGACCACGAGGAGGTTAACCCAATGTGACTCTGTCAAATCAAACAAAAGTTAAGTATTAAGTGCCACAGGGATCAGTTCTAGGGCCTCTGCTTTTTTCCTTATATACTGTATGCTTCCCCCTGGAAGATATTATCAGGAAACATGGAATACGTTTCAACTGTTATGCCGACGATACCTAACTTTATATTTCTTCTAAACCCAACGAAATTTCACAATTCTCCAAATTAGCAGAGTGTATCAATTAAATCAAAGATTGGATGGCAAGAAATTTTATTTTACTCAATCCAAACAAAACAGAGGTACTAATTATTGGACCAAAAACCTCTAAAAATCGAAGAACTTATGTGTTATATTTGTCAAATAAAATTTCCAATGTTTGTTGAACAGAATTATTCCATTCTACCACACTCTTCCACAATATTTTTAAGTTACGATACAGTACATGCACTCTGTTGCTGATGCCGAAAAAACTAATTCATGTGTTCATGTGCTCAATAGTAGATTATTGTTATCCATTACTAAGAGGATGTTTTGCAAGTTCAATTTAGCAGTAAATAAATAACTTCAATAAATGATTCAACATTCAATAAATAAACTTCAATTGTTTCAAAATACAACTGCCAGAGTGCTGAATGGAACCAATAAATATGATCACATTAGCCCCATTTTATCATTGTTACACTGGCTACCTGTTAAATGTCATTTTAATTAAAAAAAATTGAACTACATTCAAGGCTTTGAATGATCAAGCTCTGCAGTACATAAGTGACTTTCTAGTGATCGCCATATTCACATTCATTATGATCAAAAAATTCTGGCCTGTTAATATCAAAATCCACAAAAGGAGGTAGATCTTTTTCATATTTGGCTCTTAAACTATGTAATAGTCTCCCTAACACTGTTTGAGACGCAGACACACTCCCTCAGTTTAAGTCTAGACTAAATACTCATCTATTTAGTCAGGCATACACCTAATTTATCCATTAACTCACAATTAGGCTGCTTTAGTTAGGTCAGCCTGTACCAGAAACATTTATCATGATCTATAAATCTGCATAGAATTGAAATGGCATCTACGCTAATATTATTATATTTGTCTCAACCTCAGGATTCATGACCCAAGGTTACCAGAGCAGGCCAGATCCAGCTCTGTTCCTGCTTGCTGTCAGACTCCACTGTTACGTGTTGCTGAGTGATGACGACTGGTCATCAGCTGGTGCTAGCCAGACATCACTTCAGAGGATGAACTGATGCCAACCCCAACTGTAAGACATGGTATACTTCATATGCCATTGTTTGAACCTTGGATTTAGGATGGACCACACCGAACCTCACCGAAATGACCGGGCAGGTTGAACTGCGTTTCACATCCCTGATCTCTGCCTGCATCACCTCGGTCTATTGATGGACTACACTCTTATAATGGAATACATAAACTATACTTTAATTGCTAACAAAAGCCTTCATCAGCCAATTAACAAGGACAATTGCATCTATGTGAACTTCTGCAGTTAATCCAGGATGAACTTCAAAGACAAAGTCATTAATCTTGAAGTTTTAAATTTGTTTAAACACTGACCCTTAACACTTACTTAGTTTACTAATTTTAAACCATGACTTGGACAGCACACAAATAACTAATATTGCATTATATTCATGATGTTAGCCAGAGGGGAACTGACCCCCACAGTGAGTCTGGATTCTCCAAAGGTTATTTTTCTCCATTAATCAACATCTTATGGAGTTTTGTGTTCCCTGCCACAGTCGCCTTCGACTTGCTCTCTGGGGTTATAAATACAATTATTATTTAATTATACAATTTTTATACACAATTTATAATCATATTTAATCAAACAACACAATGATCACTCAAAGACTTTAATATAATTAATATATATTACCGTTTTCATTTTCTGTTAATGCCTGATCTTCTGTAAAGCTGCTTTGAAACAATGTGTGTTGTGAAAAGTGCTGTATAAATACAAATGACTTGACTTTACTAATTTGACACATGACTCTCTCTCTCTCTCTCTCTCTCTCTCTCTCTCTCACTCTCGATATTATGAATTGTGGAGTTCATTCTGGGCAGCTGCACTGACTCTCCCATGTTGACTCTCCCATTCACTGCAGACACACGATCTGAAGAAATAATTATCTGCACACACGTATTAACTGCTCTATTGAATTGTTCCATGTAATATATACTTTCAAATGCAAACTAGCTGACCCTACTTTTTATAAATTAAATATCTCTATTGTGAGCAAGTACAAATATCTGAAGGTATACAATAATCAAAATTGTTTTTCAAACTCAATCTTTGTTATAATTATTTTTCTCATGACAACTGTCACACAAATTGCTTCAAAAAGTAATAATAAAGAACACAACAGGGTCAATCTGCAGTCACACACTGGCAGTGTATGAGCACCACATGCTGGGCATATGAAGGGTTCTGGAGGATTCCTGTATCCTCTAAAGGCAGAAACTATTTGATTTTGAGTCAAAAGTCCCATTATATAAATGTGTGTGTTCTCTCGTTTTTATGTTGGTTTCAAACAAGTCTTAAATTAAAATTAATTTGTTAATTCAGTCCTCCAATCTAAAATATTTATAATAAAAAAAGTAAACACAATGAAACCACAGCAGCATACATCAGACCAGAGTCAGCTACATTTTACAGTAACCAGAAGTTTGAAATCAGGTCAGGTGTTTTAAATGTTATAAATGTGCACCATTTATTGATTACAATATTTGTGTCCCTAGCAACCAAATGGCTGTTTGTACTTTTATGTTTCCTTGTTCTTCTCTAAATGTTCTAATTGTGTCTTCTCATCAGTTTGTGTGTGTGTGTTCTTTCTTTGTTTCAGGATTCAAACAGCACCAGTTAAAAACCCATCAAACATCTCAAGCCTGTAAGTTGGACATGGTCCTTCATTATACCATGTGACAATACCTCAGATTTTCACTAATGCCTTTGACATAACTGCCCACCTCTCCAGTCCTCTCTCCACATCTTGAAACGTGAATGGTGGCTCAGAAAACTCATGAAATCCAAAAAGATTTAGACATTAACAAAGTCATACAGGTTTGGAGCGACATTAGGATGAGTAAATAATAACAGAATTTTCATTTTTGGATGAACTATCCCTTTAAAAAACAATATATCATCCCAACAGACGAGTTTACAGTGTCACACCTAATTTTTTGGATTTTGGCTATTGTGTAAACAAAATAACATCTATTAAATCTTACATAAACACTAACATAATTGTATTATAATATATCATTTGATTATATGTTTAAAATAAAATGAAGGAAAAACCCCTATAGCATGTGGCACAGTTTTGGACTTCAGCTTTGCAGTACAGAACAACACTTTGTAACAAGCGTAACATTTCCCTAATCACTTCAGTCCACGAGTTTTATTGATTAGATTGAAACCCCTGCCAGCATTTGCCTCTGAATAGGAACTTTAACAGCGGGCTGTGAACCAAACGAGGGCTTGTAAATTCCACATCAGTGCTGTCACCCCTCAGAGGGCACTGTAGTTCAAAGTGTGCATCCCTCGACCCGTGCTCAGCTACCTTACACTGCCTCAAGTAAGAATCTGGAATGAAGGAGGACACTAGTTACTTGCTGACTTACACAATTACTCACAGTTGTCTCAGCATATTAAGCTGGGATAGAAGAAAGTATTTTAACATAGAAAAAGTTACATACTTCAGCTTTATCTCAGCATGATTTGTTTAGAATCATCATTTAAGAGAGTAAAGTCCTGCAGAAAATATCCAAACTACATGGGAGCCTGGGGAGCTCAGCAAGTATTGACGCTGGCTACCACCCCCAGAGTGGCGGGTTCGAATCCAGGGTGTGTTGAGTGACTCCAGTCAGGTCTTCTAAGCAACCAAATTGGTCCGGTTGCTAGAGAGGGTAGAGTCACATGTTGTAACCTCCTCATGGTCACTATAATGTGTGGTTCTCGCTCTCAGTGGGGCTTGTGGTGAGATGTGCGTCGATGCCGCAGAGAATAGTGTGAAGCCTCCGCACACGCTGTCTACATGGGACAATCCATGTGATAAGATGCGTGGATTGACAGTCTCAGACACAGAGGCCACTGAGATTCGTCCTCCGCCACCCGGATTGAGGCACTACGCCATCACGAGGTCTTAGAGCGCATTGGGAATTGGGCAATCCAAATTTGGGAGGAAAAAGGGGAGAAAAAAAACATACAACCTACAAAGACAAAAACAAATCTCTCTTTAGAATAAAAAATTATAATCAAAATGCAGCTCATTACAATGACACTGTGGAGTGGGATGTGGTCATGTGTCTGTCAGTGGGGAGAGAGGAAGCGGTAAGGGCCATCACCTGGTGATTGTTGATATTATAAACCTGTGTCTCATTTCAGTGACGGCAGAGACAGGCTTGAAAAGACTGGCGGAGGACCAGAGTCAGAGAGAGTCCAAACCTGACACACACCCCAAAGCTATTAAGTTTGTTCTGACTGTTTTCAGTGAAGATGTGCCTGCAAAGTGAAAAGACTTGCTGAAAAGCATCTTGTTAATTAAACTTGGAAAATAAAACAAACTTACGTGGAATGCAACCCCGGCTCATGCTTCCTTCTTACTGAAACCTGCTACACTATTTCCAAAATGTGGGAATTGGGAAGAAGACTGGCCGCCCTGGACACCTCACCACTGGGAAAAGTCATCCGTCCATGGCTAGCATCCAGGAGATGCACCACCAAGCCCTCCTCGCCCAGGAGCGGCGTTTCCAGGAGCTCCTCAGGCCGAGGATTGGCAGGCCTCATGGAGCTGGTTAGCTCCAGGCGGGTCCTCCGCTGCCACCTTGGAAACAGTGATGAAGCCACACCTGCTGCTCTCGAAGTTGGGGAGCCTCTCAGCCTGTTTGATCAGTCTACAAACCCAGTGAGCCCTCCTCCTGCTGCTGCTGCATTCTGGGGAGGCCCAGCTCGTGATGCTGCTACTACCAACTGAGGACCGTCTGGACTACATGAAGCTGATGACCGCTGTCCTATAACGGGTTGGCCGTACAGAACAACACCAACAGCGGTTCCGCTCCTTCATCCTGAGCGACGCCGGCTGCCCATTTGCTTTTGCCCAGTAGCTCCGTGATGCCTGCCGTAAATCGGTGCTAGCCGAGGAAGTGCACGGGAGGACGTCTGCACAGAATGCTTTTCTGATCTGCTCGATCGGTTGGGTGTGGCTCAATTTTAATAGACACTGGATTTAAAAAAGGGGTATTGGCAGATCTCCTTAACTCCATTATCCCAAGAAAAAAAAAAAAAACATTTCCACACCGTTTGGATTACACCAATTCGTCATTCTTCCGTTCAGTTTTCACCCACATTCCAGCACCTCATGGATAAGATTCTCTGGCCACACGCTGCATATGCCGCTGCCTATTTAGACGACATTATTATATACGATTGGCAGAGGCATATGCAGCATCTAAGAGCTGTCCTGAGGTTGCTGAGATGGGCGGGGCTCACGGCAAACCCGAAAAAGTGTGCAATTGGATGGGAGAAAGTGCGGTATCTGGGCTTCCACTTGGGTCATGGGCAGGTACAGCCCCAAATTGATAAGACTGCGGTGATAGCGCCCTGCCCACTTCCCAAGACCAAAAAGGAGATGTTTATGGGGCTGGTTGGCTACTACTGAAGGTTTGTGCCTAGTTTGTCTGATGTCACCAGCCCCTTGACTGATCTCAGTAAAATGGGGGCGCCAGATCCGGTTCAGTGGACGGAGGTGTGCCAACAGGCTTACCCGAGTGTGAAATCTGCACTCTGTGGTGGGCCGCTTTTACATGCTCCAAACTTCTGTCTCCCCTTCATGATTATTATACTGGACAAACTATAGATTCTAACCCCTAACCCTACCCCTAAACCTCACAAAAAACTTTCTGCATTTTCACATTTTCAAAAAAACATAATTTAGTATGTATCTTTTAAGAGATTTGAATTATGAGGACACTAGAAATGTCCTCATAAACCACATTTATAGCATAATACCCTTGTAATTACCAGTTTGTAACCTAGAAAAAAGTCCTTGTAAACCACCCAAACCCGCTAACTCACACATAAACACACACACACACACACACACACACACACACACACACACACACACACAAACACATAAACACGCACACACACACACATAAACATACTCACAAATACACACCCCCAGACACACAAACACAAACAAACATACAAATATGCACGCACACACACACAAACACACACACACATACAAAACCACACACACACATACAGAAACACACACACAAACACACACACATGTTGGTGCGGCTATCCTTATGAGGACTCTCCATAGACATAATGATGTAATAATAATGTTATACTGCACGATCTTTAGATTCTATCCCCTAAACCTAATGGCTCCTACACACTGCACGACTTTCAAAGACGTCAGATCGTGGTACCATTCATAATACAAAACTGTCTGTCTTGTCATGGAAGTGGTGGCGTTTTCAAATTACACAAGGAATCGGCAACAGGGGTGAACACATTACAAAACATTTCACTATTGATGAATCCCCGACGACTCTGCCTGGACTCCAAATGACGTTTCACAACAGAGTACACGCGCGAACTGATACGAGATACAAAAACAAACGCATGATCATATGTTTTGCATTTCAGAATATGATGTGTATGTTTTAATCATACAGGTGCTGGTCATATAATTAGAATATCATCAAAAAGTTGATTTATTTCAGTAATTCCATTCAAAAAGTGAAACTTGTATAATGTATACATTCATTCCACACAGACTGATATATTTCAAGTGTTCATTCCTTTTAATTTTGATGATTATAACTGACAACACACATTCACACAAACACACACACACACAAACACACACTCACAATAACACACACACTCACAATAACACACACACACACACACTCACAATAACACACACACTCACAATAACACACACCCACACTCACAATAACACACACCCACACTCACAATAACAGAAACACACACTCACAATAACAGAAACACATGCTCACAATAACACACACACACACTCACAATAACACACACCCACACTCACAATAACACACACACACACACTCACACACTCACAATAACACACACCCACACTCACAATAACAGAAACACACGCTCACAATAACACACACACGCTCACAATAACACACACACACACTCACAATAACACACACACACTCTCAATAACACACACACACACACTCACAATAACACACACACACACACTCACAATAACAGAAACACACACACTCACAATAACAGAAACACACACTCAGAATAACATACACACACACTCACAATAACACACACACATACTCACAATAACACACACACACACACACTCACAATAACACACACCCACACTCACAATAACAGAAACACACACTCACAATAACAGAAACACACGCTCACAATAACACACACACACACTCACAATAACACACACACACTCTCAATAACACACACACACACACTCACAATAACACACACACACACACTCACAATAACAGAAACACACACACTCACAATAACAGAAACACACACTCAGAATAACATACACACTCACAATAACACACACACATACTCACAATAACACACACACACATACTCACAATAACACACACACACTCACAATAACACACACACACACACACACTCACAACAACACACACACACACACTCACAATAATACACACACATACTCTCAACACACACACACACTCACAATAACACACACACACTCACAATAACACACACACACACACACACTCACAATAACACACACACACACACTCACAATAACACACACACACTCACACACACACTCACAATAACACACACACACACACTCACAATAACACACACACACACTCACAATAACACACACACACACACTCACAATAACACACACACACACACACACA